>VXAX01003797.1:212932-297118 GCA_013399835.1 Leptocoma aspasia
TTTACTGCTATCAAAAGAACTGATGAAATTCCAGATTTAATATTTGATCAATGGAGTAAGCCACTGAAGAATTCACTATCCTGTTCTGAATGGGCCATTAGGATACTAAATTGGAGCAAAAGTTTGTTCAGCTGTCATAAAATGGTACAAACCACTGCCTCAGTACCTGAAACCATGGACAGAAAAGCTCATGGTAGTTCAGGAGGCTTAAAGGATGAGGAAAAAAGTTTCCCCACTGTGGTTATTCTCAGTTCTTCGGAAGACAGAACAGAGATAACTCAGTCTGGGAAACTTAGAGAAAAGAATTCAAACAATTCCTACCTTATCCCTTGCACCTGGTGTTGTGCAAGATCTTTACAAGAAGGAGTTGTTCCTTGTTTTACCAAGGAGTCTCCTAAAGACCAATCAGGTCCTAGGTGCACGATCTTCTCTATAAGAGTATGATATTCTATTAATAAAGAAGCCTTTCTGCCTTCTGAATCATGGAGTTTGTGTCACCTCTCTTGCTGTTCCTAAACTCAACCACAACACCTCACATCTGAAGGAACACAACAACCACTGTTATTGCTATCTGCAGGATTCTAAAGCCTGGGATAGGGGCTATAGCCCAGGACCATTATCACAGTCACTAGAGATTTGTAAGTGAAAAGATGTTTAGGTAATAACCTGAGGGAACCAAGAGTAGATGCACCAAGAGTAGTAACAGAGATATGAGCAGCTGAGTTTAAAGAAGCTGACTCTAGAGTGTCTAAAAAGTGATGACATAAAAGTTTAATTCACTGATCACTGTTAAACGAAAGTTTGGTTGGTATGAAGGGGGTTTGGACCACTTTGCATTTGTCTTCTCTCTTACCTTTCTGGGTCTGTTTCCCTCACTTTCTCCTAGAGAACTAAGAACATCAGCAGAAGTCGTGGGAGTGAAGCTGACTGCATCTGGTCTGGGGACCAAAACGGTAAGATTATAGAAAGAAGAGCTGCTGAATCCAGCTGTGCCTTTCTCTCACTTGAAATGGAGGGCAAGTTACAGACGCAGAGAAAATGAAAGCATTTGGATGTCCCCTAATGAAGTACTTTACAGTCACAGAACACAGACCAAATTCCCAACACCTTTTCCAGCAGTAAAGCTTACAAGATTAATTTCTGCCCCTGCATTTTGAAAATTGTTTCTTCCAAGCTTTTTCACTTCCACTGAATATGCGTTCTGGATTCCCCCTCCTCTTCCCCCCAACAGTTCTGCTTTATACTTTCAGTTCCAGTTTTGATTCTCCTTCCAGTACTTCAAAATTTTACAGGTTAGGACTTCTGTTCTAGGCTTTAGACCACTTGATGCTACTTATGTGCAACTGCCAGTCTGAGTTTAGAGTTTTTTTCTGAGCATGTAAACAGTCCTTCAAATGGATGGATATCTACCAGAAGGCTATAGTGCTGTCTCTGGAGCTTCAAATGTCGATATAAACTCTTCTATTTACATCTGTATTTTGGATGAAGAACTTAGGAGATTTTTCTATCAGTTTTCCCTGTTCCACCAGCACACATTCATGTTCTGTTGTGTTTGTGTTCATGCACATCTGTCTATATCAAATGCTTGCCATATTTTTTAACTATTGAGCTGTTAAAGCACAGGACTGCCATCCTTAAAATCTGCAATTGTAAGGGTTTAGGCATTTCAAATTTTAAATCCTTTATCTATTGGACAAAGAAAACCTATACACCAAACTCATATTTTTCTTAAGTCTACAACATGTATGATGTATTCTTTTTTTTTCTTAATTCTATGATGCTTCATAAACTACATTCAAGCTGATTGAGAGACTGTGTTAGCATTAATGTTGATTTATCCAAAATCTTTACATAGTCTACAGAAGTTTATATTTTACCAGTATTCTAGACAGTATATATGTGTCTTTTTGCATACATGAAAAAAAATTTAAAAGTATGCAGTTATCAAGCATAATAAATCTCAAATAATCAGTATTTGTATTTCTGTAAAGTAAGCACCTTCCAAACATCATTTTCACTTCAAAGAGATGTTGAAAGTGTTGTGTCAACAGGTTCTCTAATGAGATGACTTTTCCACATCCAAACACATTCAGGAAGTGGAAGACAAGAACTGTGAAAAATTCAATGAAACAATTAAATATTATTTTTTAACTTACAAAGTCATACAGTATAAATCTGGATTAAAGCTTGATGAAAACAGTACAATTGTCACCAATGAGCTATTCACAAGTAAGTTTCAAGGATGCAGCCCTTGGACATAGAAAATACCTATTAGGTTATCAATCCATTCCCTTGTCATGGCTCTTGCAGTTTTTAGTGATTTATCTGGTCTAGCTTAAGTGTCTTAATTGATGAGATATTCAAAGCTTCATTAGAAAGACTGAAGGAAAAATGTTCAGACTGAGTTTTGACTTAGTGATTTAGTTCAACAATGGAAACTACTCCAGCAAAACTTAAGGATATATTTTCATCCATCTGTGTAAGATTTTATCAAGTCTCAGCTGAATGAGATTTGAAACAAAAAATCATGCTGTGAAGGGGGCATAACAGTACAGACACATACAAACTAGCAGACACACTGTAATAACATAATTCATAGTCACAGACTGCTGTATTATTTGGCAAAAAAAGTCCAGCTTTGCATAGCCTGTCATAAAAATGAATTGCCAACTATTTATTTTAGTGTTCCTAATTGTTGTCAGAATATGACCAAGGTCTGTGACACAGAATTTTTCAAAGTCAGCCTGGGAAAAGGGGCGTACATTTATCAATGTTTTTATTTTATTCACCAATGCAGAAGCACTTGTGAAGGTCTGTTTTTATTTAATTCTCAGGATTTTGTTGTTAATGGAAAAGCTGTCTCATAAATTAGGGAAGTGCTCAATTACAGGCCTGACAAAGATTGATTTAGTTCTGTGCTTGGTCACTACTGGCAAGTGAGGGCCAGTAAACACCCAGTCAAAACTAATGGTACATCACCTTAAAGGTGATGAGGGAATAAGTAGATTTAAGAAGAAAAAATGGCTATATAAAAGCATGTCTTGTGAAGGCTTGGTCAGAAGATATCTGAAATCAGTCTGAAACTTTTCATTGACTTTACTGTGTTTTGTCTCAGACACCACTCACAAAACTTCTGTTGTGCAGGGGCACAGAACACTGTGTCCCTCTCTGGGAGGTACAGGTAACTTCTGTCTTGCTAAAGAGGTACTTCTGGAGTGGGATCTCACACGCTCATGAAAAAGAAGGGAAATAACTTTTAAAAATCTTTTACTGAATGTGCATTGCCATTGGTAAATCCAGTACTCTTACATTGTTTTTATAGTAGCAGTTTCACTATCAAATTCAGGATGAGTATTATTGGTAGAAATCTAACACTCAAGTGTCAATGCTGATAATACCAATGTGGAAAGAAAGTGAAATAATTTGAAGTAGTCATGCCTCATTGAAGGAGAAATAGATTACCTTACAACAACTAGAGCTAAGGTATTAAGAACAAGTAAGGATGAAAATCACATCAGATAAGAAGCTAAGATGTGAAAAAAATGTCAACAAATGTTAGCAAAACACAGTGACAAAAAACCCAAGATGTCACTTCCTTTTCTGAGGCAGAGCAGGTAAAACTTCTAGTCTTCTAATTCAAGTGTGAAGGTCTGGTGAATGGTTGTGTGAGCCATGAGTTCATGATAAACTATAAGATATGTATCTATAGATACTGATATAGATTATGTGATTCAGTATTCTAGGAAATTATGTAATTAATGCTGCCCATACCAACAATATGACACTGTCTTTGTTTTTATAATCATACAGTATTTTTCTCATAGAAATGATGCCTAATTAATTTAAAAGGTAACATTAATACATTTTAATCTATATAGAAACCGTGTTTGTCCAAGATATTTTTTAAATAGGCTGCAGAAAATGGAAGATGTGTATAGAAGACATGGGTAATGAAACTACTGAATTTATCTTCCTATCTAGTGTGGGTAAATGTAGCTCTGAGGAACCGGGTTGTTGTGAAACAACAAGCTCTACAGCCTGCTATGCCAAAAAGTCTTTGGATGACAGCTGGCAGGTTACTCAAATGAGTGTTTTTGTAAGTAATAATGTATTGTCTTTTCCTTGAGCACTTAAATTAAGAATATGTATTTCATTCCATAGATGAACTGAACCCCGTGATTTCAGCAGAATTAAATGTGCAGACGGAGAGCTAACCAAAAAGCCAAAATATTGTGAAAGAATTGGACAGCTGATGCTTTATTTTGGACCTTTGAAAAGGATAATTCTGAATTTAATTTCTTTGTGTTTCAATCCTCTTGATCTCTACAATACTTCTTCCACACTTCAGAAGTCTTCTGTAATGCACATGATGCACTTAAATATAAAAATGACAGATAATTAGAAGTCTGACTTAATTAAGAGATTATTCTCTTTCTGTCCAGACAAGAATATATAAATGGGAAAAAGAGTTGGTGGCTTGTGCCAAACGGAGATCCTAAAGTAATTTCTCATTGGTTAAATCCTGTTTAAGACAGACAAAAAAAAGAGACCAAAAAAAAAAAAATCAGACCAGATATTTTTAACCATTTAAATTATTTAGGTTCACCCATTTGAAGTGTACATAAAATTCATGTGTAACTCTAACCTTGAAAGTAACCATTGCTGCTCTCAGCCATCATCCTCTCGGTCAAACAATTAACTGTGCTGTTGTATCATTAGAGGTGTATGGATCATTTTGCAGAAGTAGAAATAAGTCTGTCAACCTCCTTCCCCACTGAAGTCAATACAGTTAGTCTTGATTCGCAACGATATAATGGAGAACACAAATTGGCTTTCTTACTGTAGCAACCAGCCTTACTTTCAGTCTGAGTTTTCCAACTGACACTGTTAATATTTTGTATCTCATCGTGAACTAAAGAAAATGAAGCAAAAAGTGTGCATTGCAACTCATGGAAATAGTGAAAGCCTGATGTGCTGCAGTAAATGCAGAAAACAAGACTTTTGAATGTTTTCTTTCTATGGGAATTTGTATGACAGGCTGCTCATCTTCATGTCTAGAAAGGTGAAAATTTTAACATTCACATAAAAACAAAAGGCAAGTACACTGATATTAAGAGAAAAACAGACCGACCTCGTTAGGAAACATAAGGCAACAGATTTGTAATTGCAGTGAAAGTAGCTACTTGGCTTAATTTCAGTCACGGGGCTACAAGAAAACCATGGCTTTGCTCCACTGTCACTTACTGCCACAAAGGTTTCTCCAGCACAAAGCTCATTTTATGTCAGCTTGTAGAAGGGAGGCAGAAAAATTTGGATCTCAAAACACAAAAATTAGGTTATCATATATTAACTCCATCTGTGAATGGATTTGTATGTGATTAATGTCTGAAAAGGTTGGGATGGGTTTTGGATGGCTTGAGTTTGGTCTCTGTAGGTAGTATTCAATCCTACTCATTGGCATGATTAAAAAAACAGATCTTCATTTACTAAGTCTGTGTGTAAAGAGTGAGAAAAATGTTAAGGTCTTGATACTTCTGCATTTTCCAAAAATAATTGTAAGGACCTGTTGATATGAACATTAATTTTTTAACAGAACTTGAGCTCAAATTACAACTATTAATAGTTTTGCAGTCACTCAAAATTTAAGTACAAGAAAATATCCTGGAATTTTTAAGTCAAATCAAGAGGTTTGTGTTTACCAGAATTTTTCTTTCTTGGCCCAAATATTTCCAATTTTTCAAGCTTATTCAAAACAAAAAAGTATGGTTGCTAAAAAAATTAAAATATTATAGAGTCTAT
The DNA here is from genome assembly GCA_013399835.1 of Leptocoma aspasia. Lineage (NCBI taxonomy): Eukaryota > Metazoa > Chordata > Aves > Passeriformes > Nectariniidae > Leptocoma > Leptocoma aspasia. The sequence goes on from VXAX01003797.1 coordinate 218,732, forward strand.
GAAAACTGGTCAATGAAAAATAAAACATACTCTTTTTCAGATCATTGATACAAGGCTTATTCATAACTGAAGACTTGGCCATGCTCTCCCTATGGGTCAGATGCACATAGGTTTTCAGGGATAGGTTTTGTGCAGAATAGAGACAAGTTCATGGCATTTCAGATCAGAACTTTCAAAAACGCTGATTTGCTAAATGCAGAAATTATTTTCTCATACCTCACTTAAAATTCTCCCTTTTTAATCACAATATTTTATTTTCATGCTTCGTCTTTATTGCTACAAAGAAATAACAGAATTATGATTTCCTACCACAACCAACAACAACAAAAATCATTATGACCACCTTTCCTCCCCTTGTGTAAAAGAGAGAGCATAGGATTTTGGATAAGCAAATAGAGGCCAGATGGTCAGATAGAAACATCTGCTTGTGCTTAAAGCAAACTGGTCATTCCCTACACCAAGCAAAGAATTTACTTTACATGCAGTGACATCTACATTGTTTACTTAGATGTATTTTCTGCTAGTTTTCCATAAGAGGAAAACAGAAAGGCACAAAAAAATAGCCATCAGTTTCCTCTTGTCACCAAAACCTACATTTTCTCTCAGTATCAAATACAGCTTTCAAAGTTTGAAAACAACAAATAAACAACAATAATTGGCAAATTGGAAAAGCATGTGGTTTCATTATTACACATGTTCTGTGAAATCACTCTTTAAAAAAATTAAAGTTTTATATGCTAAATTAGTGTGTGGTTGTGTGGCTTTTAAGACTTCTGTCGCTTATAGATAACATATGTATTATATAATATGGTAGTTATTAAATAAACAGTAGGTATTCTCATGAATGGTAAAGGAATAGGCTTATAAAATGTGTGCAGTGTAAATTACCAATGCATAAATATAACAGTTTTGTATAGAGTATTTAAAGAAATCGTACAACTATTTTATAGGTTTAATTAAAAGTACAGAGCTGAGTAAGAAACAAATGCCAATGACAAAGAGGAACTAAGGTAAGGAAGAAAGGATATGTTCTCAACTGACACTTAAAATATGTAGTGTGTAGAGAGGCATAAATATTGAAGATTATTCCAGGTGCTTGCAGCTGTGGAGGGAATTCTGGCCCCAGAGGTAAAATCACCAACCATATGAAGTTCAACAAGGGAAAGTGCCAGAATCCGCACCTGGGATGGAGCAGCCCTGGATGTACTGGGGGATGAGATGCTGGAAAGCAGAGCTGCACAAGTTGAATGTGAGTCAGCAGTGCCCTGGCAGCCAGGAGGGCCGACCCTGTCCTGGGGGCATCAGGCACAGCATGGCCAGCTGGGCAAGGGAGGGGATTGTCCCACTCTGCTCTGCACTGGGGCAGCCTCACCTCAAGTGCTGGGGGCAGTTTTGGGCACCACAATATAAGAAAGGTACTAAGCCATTAGACAGCAGCCAAAGGAGGGTTACAAAGATGGGGACGGGCCTTGAGAAAAGGCGGGCTCCCTTCCAGGATAGGTGTTGGGTTGGGAGTGTCAGTCCAGACAGAGAGAAGAACTTTGCAGAGAGAAAGAGAGCTGCCCTGTGGACGATTTTCAGATCCTGGAGCTGTGGCCATATCATAGGTTCATGTCAAGATTAAAGTGACAGAGAGAAATGGGAAGCACAAGCCTAGAAGAGACATGAAGGAGTGTGTCATGGTTTAGGAACGGCAGTCCTGCTCCCCTCTCCTGACCCCTCCTGTGAGAGAGATAAAAGGCAGAGATTATGAGCTGAGATTAAAAAAAATTACCAGAAACAGCAATCAGATAAGAAAATGAACAGTAACAGCAACAATATTAATAACAACAGTGTACCAAAGAGAGGGTGTTTTAACTGCAAATTGCTCACCAACCAACCCTGACCAACCACCATGGTGCAACCCTGAGACAATGAACAAAGTGGTGTCCAGACCATCTGCTCACACTGTTACCTCGACTGCAAGCCACGCCCTCCTTCCATACCTGAGGATCCCTTCCTTCCTTACTTACTTCCACCCCTCAACAATGATGCAACGTGCTGTGGAATAACAACCTAGACACACCCACATGGCTCCAGGCTCCACCTGCTCACAGCTAATGCAAAAAATTCACTCCCTCCCTGACCGAAACCAGGACAAGCAGGCAGATTTAAATTTCGTGGTGCTTATTTTTGTAAAATCAGAAAAGAAAACGCCTCCATTGCTGTCTTGACAAAATTTGATCAAAGCAGATAAGACACATTTTCAGATTGTTTCCATGTGCAAATGTAAGAATATTTATATACTGCTGGTACTCGGGACAGAAGTGTGACAACTTATTCACAAAGTTATGAGTGCACACTGAGCGCGCCTCTGGCAGTAACAATTTAGTTCATCCTTTAGTGCCCATCTTTTCTTCTCTAAAGTTTAAGGTTGAATATCTATATAAGACTTGGATATACTTATTTTACTCTAACATTTTTAACATTGCACCCCATAATGATATGCAAATGGCAGTCAATACCTGAGTCTATCATGCAGAATATTAGAGAGACTAAATTTTGTTTTAATGGAAAGGCAATTAAAATCAGACTGTTTTCCAGAAAATGCAGTATTTGAAGAATTCACTTCATGGTTAAAAATGTGCAAAGATACATAGTGAATTCTTTCACATCAATGGCAGAGTGCAAATGTTTAATATAGGGCATGGAATTTCCACAGGTAAAGAAAGCTTTAGCAATCCTAAATTATCTTTTCTGTCCCCCTGTGCAATTTTTGCATTGAATTTTCCCTGATTGATCACAAAAAGCCCATAAACACTACATTACAGTTATGAACTTTAATAAACACTAAGAATATAGATTGACTCTGTCATTACATCAAACCCTTTTCGACCCCAAAAAGGGGCATCAAAAAGGACTGCTACTGTTTAACCCCAGCAGGCAACTAAGCCTCACCCAGCCACTTCCTCACTCCCTCCAGAAAGATGGTGGAAAGAATGAGAAGAGTAAAACTAGTAAAGACTGGTAGGTTGAGATAAAGTCACTTTAATAAGTAATGCAAAAGCTGCTTGTGCAAGACCCAAAATGTAAAGTATCTTAGATGAGCAGAATGATAGAGAGAAAATTAATTCTAGTAATTGAAAGAGACGGAAAAATATTTTACTCAGCAAAAAGATTTTAAGGATCACAAGACTTTCTTGCATCCTTTTGTGTCATTCATATGCAACTTATTTCTGTTTTGTTTGATGCCAGTCTACCTACTCAGTGCAATTATTTACAGGCCTGGTTCAAATAAATTATAAACTTGGTGTAAATATTCTAAACATGACAATTAACATATTATAGACAGACAATAACTGTAAGCAGAGTAGATCTTTAGGATGTGCCAAATTACCCTCCGTTAGTTCAGTTATCAGAACTACAGATACCCACTGCCTCATTTGCTGGCAGTCTTGTTATTTTGCCTTTTGTATTGGCTGCTATCTATTTGGATAGTTCATTCTGAATTTAAGAAATCATTATTCCCTCCAGGCATCAGTCTATATTTTGTACACGACTCTTCCAAGTAGATACTCAGCTGCTGCTGACATGTCAAAGTGGATAGCTTTTTTGCTAATGGATAGGTATTTTGCTAATATTTTAAATCTCTCCTGATGCATAAGTAGGTATCATACACCCCAATTAATTAATTTAAAACTCTCAGGTTTAAGGTTGACTTGGACAGAATGGTGTGATTCAGCAAAAAGAGGTGGGTAATTATAAATAAAACCTTGGTCATTCTACGTTAGTACTGAGCAGCTCTGAACTGCAAACAGTCAATTGCAAAACATGAGTTACCAACCAACAGCAGCCAAGAACAGCATGCTGTCCCCATCAAGCTGACTCTAAGGGTTGCCTTGTCCAATGTGTTGAACTACATTTACTAATATTTTATCAGCTTTAATTGCAATTAACACAAATAAATTAATTCAATATAACAACTATTTCATAACATTTTTCCAGTGTAATTGAGAACAGCATGTGAAGTTTGATCTACAAAAACTGATCTATGATTTATATTTTGTTTACTGAAATTAATTTGCATTTTACAAGTGTTAATCACTTCAGATTTTGCAGTTTATATAATCAGAGAATGCATAGACATGCAAGACCTGTTGTTTTCCCAAACAATATGTTAACAGAGCCTTCAAAAACTTTAAAGCCAATAAAACACGCCTATGAAATTATTCTCCATGATAGTGCAATCAAAGTTACAAGATAATACAGTGTTCATTCTTTAGATTTAAGTTTCATCTGACAACAGATTATGCTGGAATAAATTCCAGTTACATCAAAGGAATACTGAACAAGTGTGAGAGAAAAATAAGAGCTTTTTAACCTAATTTTGTTTTCTAATTGATCAATATGTCAAATTTCATGCCTACAAGGAAATTTTTTTGTTTCCTTGATGTTTGTTCATTCTTTTGCAATAGTATTTTCTGTAATCATTGTGTGCATGCACCAGAATAGTGTAATTTGCTTTCATTAGCTTTCAGAAACCATTGTAATTTAAATTCTAAAGGAAAAAATGCCATATCCATTCACATAAAAACCCCTAAGTCTGTTCATGACAACAAAAGTTCAGAGTGACTTGACATATTGGCTGAATAATTAACCATATTTTGTATGGGAACTCAGCAAGGTTTTAGATAGTTTTAATCTTCTCATTTTTTCCTTAGTAGACTTCTTCCTAGAAAATCTGCATCAGATAATTCCAGGAAAAGGCCTTGCTTTCTGATTTACATCACCAAAATTTCCAGAGATGAACTTTCCTGCTCTGAATCTCCACAAGATATTTTTTCATGTAACTCAAGCAATTTTCTTCAACCTTGAGGTTTGATTGGCATTTTTTTTCTATTAAGTTTCATTTTTGTTCTAATTTCACACTTTCCATTATGTTAACATATTCTTTTTTCTTTTCCTTTTATCCCTTCTGACTTTTATCCTACCCTGGTAAGTTACTGATTAATTTTATTCCCAATTGTCTGCTCTCCTCCCAGCATCCTGCCTTGACCCACAGGTTTTACTTTATAATGTACTGTATTTACTTTATGCCACTCTAATGACTTCCTGCATTGTATGTTTGCATTCCTGGTAGAAACTCTAATGCATTACCTGAAACTTTGGCATTGTCCAAGATTTTCTAACTTACTCTGAGCTAATTCTTCTTCTAAGAATAATAATAATAAGTGAAAAAAAAAAAAGAAAGGTTTTCCTCCTTGCAATCCACGAGTACATTATGTGAAATCCAGATAAATTCATATGGGAAGGTGAGACTTTGTAGAGGTTTTGAATGGGATGGAGTTATTTTTCTTTGTGGCAACCAATATGGTACTGTTTTAGTTTAGTTTAGTGACCAAAATAGTGGATAGGTTGGAAATTAGTGATAAAGTACTGGAATTGTCTGCCCAGGGAGGTGGGGAATTCACCATTCCTGGATGTGTTTAAAATGTTTAAAAAAAGACTGGATGTGGCAGTCAGTGCCATGGTTTAGTTGAGGTGTAGGGCATGAGTTGGACTTGATGATCTTGCAGGTCTCTTCCAACCTTGTGATTCTGTGATAACACAGGGTTGTTTCAGTTAATCTGGAGCAATACTCCTCTGTTTTTTATGCTGCCCTGACAACTAGTAGGCTGAGGGCACCCAAGGATTTGGGGGGCACAGCTGAGCCCAGCTGACCAAAGGGATGTCCCATACCTTATGGGATCCCATCTGTGTGAACTTACACATCCAGGTAACCCAGGCAACCATGAAACCATAGCAGAAATGCAAAGAGTAGATTTATTTCATTCCCTCACTTACCACGCCAGGCAGCACGGACACATTGGGACACAGGCTGTGTTTGGTTCAGTTCATCCTGGCCAGCAGCAGGGTGGGGGCTCCCCGCCTGCCTCGCCGTAACAAAAGGCTTGGGCATGTCTGTGAGAGTGTTACCTTTGCACAGGAATTCTACTTAGAACAGGCCGAGGATGAGCAACACTACACACAACAAATGGAGCTTTCCCACACCAAACTTGTTAGCATTCCCAGCTGCAAGATCACTTTGGACCAAACTATTCCCTCCTCCTTGCCAAATCTTCTGGTTTTAACTCTTTCCTACTACACCATCCTATGTAACAGATACCTGAAGGACAAAGGAGGAAGGGGGATGTTGTGAGTTATGACCTCTGTCTTCCTATGTAACCATTGAATATGATGACCCCTGTTTTCCAAAAATGGCTAAACCTTTGCCCACCAATGGGAAGTAATGAATGAATTCCTAGTTTTGCCCTGCTTGTGTGTACAGGTTTGCTTCATCTATTAAACTACATTTATCTCAATCCACAACTTTTCTGCTTGTGGACTTCCAATTGTCTCCCTTGTCCCACTGCGGGAGAGTAAGTGTAGGAATAGCTGTCTACTGGGGTTAAGTCAAAACAGAAAGTTGAAGGACAGGCAGTCCACCACCTTTTCCTCCTTCATTAATATGCTCATAAAATAATTTTTATAATAAATATGGATTTTCTATGTGAATTGGAGAGCACAAAAATATTTAAGAGAGATTGGTGACTTCTTTTAAAATTTATTTTAAGATATAGACAAAACGAATTCTTAACAAAGAAGCTGAGAACCTGTAGGAACTTGGAATTAGGAATTACTGCTTGTTTTTTGGTGACCACGAGAACACAGTAACAGTTCAAGACACTACAGAGATTGGCATCCTGCACAACCAGTACAGAAGTTTACAAAAAACCTAAGTAAAAAGTCACATCCATTTATACACTGTACTTCTGCTGGTTCTGTATAAGTTCTTTACTGAAAGGCTGCATAAAACAGAATTTAAGGTAGGGGAAGAAAAGAAAAAGATAAATGTAGTCTCAAAGGAAAAACTAATACATTTCAATCCTTTATGAGAGGTCAGTGGTGTTAAATTATTAATATGATGAAAGGTTAAGGAGCATCTGTTTCTGCCTATGTTCCATGGTCCAATAGACTCTGATTCAATGGTGATCTTTCAGTTCTCTTCACTTGCCTTAGACCTGCTTTGTCCACTACAGATACATCATTCACAATAGTATCCAATGAAAAAAAAAAAGTAGTTTCTCACAATGCACTTTAGATTAAGGCTCAAGTCTATTTCCACTACAGTGAACAAGTGTTAGATGCACAGTTTCTATTAACCACAGAGAGAAANTTTCTATTAAGTTTCATTTTTGTTCTAATTTCACACTTTCCATTATGTTAACATATTCTTTTTTCTTTTCCTTTTATCCCTTCTGACTTTTATCCTACCCTGGTAAGTTACTGATTAATTTTATTCCCAATTGTCTGCTCTCCTCCCAGCATCCTGCCTTGACCCACAGGTTTTACTTTATAATGTACTGTATTTACTTTATGCCACTCTAATGACTTCCTGCATTGTATGTTTGCATTCCTGGTAGAAACTCTAATGCATTACCTGAAACTTTGGCATTGTCCAAGATTTTCTAACTTACTCTGAGCTAATTCTTCTTCTAAGAATAATAATAATAAGTGAAAAAAAAANATAATAATAATAAGGAAAAAAAAAAAAAGAAAGGTTTTCCTCCTTGCAATCCACGAGTACATTATGTGAAATCCAGATAAATTCATATGGGAAGGTGAGACTTTGTAGAGGTTTTGAATGGGATGGAGTTATTTTTCTTTGTGGCAACCAATATGGTACTGTTTTAGTTTAGTTTAGTGACCAAAATAGTGGATAGGTTGGAAATTAGTGATAAAGTACTGGAATTGTCTGCCCAGGGAGGTGGGGAATTCACCATTCCTGGATGTGTTTAAAATGTTTAAAAAAAGACTGGATGTGGCAGTCAGTGCCATGGTTTAGTTGAGGTGTAGGGCATGAGTTGGACTTGATGATCTTGCAGGTCTCTTCCAACCTTGTGATTCTGTGATAACACAGGGTTGTTTCAGTTAATCTGGAGCAATACTCCTCTGTTTTTTATGCTGCCCTGACAACTAGTAGGCTGAGGGCACCCAAGGATTTGGGGGGCACAGCTGAGCCCAGCTGACCAAAGGGATGTCCCATACCTTATGGGATCCCATCTGTGTGAACTTACACATCCAGGTAACCCAGGCAACCATGAAACCATAGCAGAAATGCAAAGAGTAGATTTATTTCATTCCCTCACTTACCACGCCAGGCAGCACGGACACATTGGGACACAGGCTGTGTTTGGTTCAGTTCATCCTGGCCAGCAGCAGGGTGGGGGCTCCCCGCCTGCCTCGCCGTAACAAAAGGCTTGGGCATGTCTGTGAGAGTGTTACCTTTGCACAGGAATTCTACTTAGAACAGGCCGAGGATGAGCAACACTACACACAACAAATGGAGCTTTCCCACACCAAACTTGTTAGCATTCCCAGCTGCAAGATCACTTTGGACCAAACTATTCCCTCCTCCTTGCCAAATCTTCTGGTTTTAACTCTTTCCTACTACACCATCCTATGTAACAGATACCTGAAGGACAAAGGAGGAAGGGGGATGTTGTGAGTTATGACCTCTGTCTTCCTATGTAACCATTGAATATGATGACCCCTGTTTTCCAAAAATGGCTAAACCTTTGCCCACCAATGGGAAGTAATGAATGAATTCCTAGTTTTGCCCTGCTTGTGTGTACAGGTTTGCTTCATCTATTAAACTACATTTATCTCAATCCACAACTTTTCTGCTTGTGGACTTCCAATTGTCTCCCTTGTCCCACTGCGGGAGAGTAAGTGTAGGAATAGCTGTCTACTGGGGTTAAGTCAAAACAGAAAGTTGAAGGACAGGCAGTCCACCACCTTTTCCTCCTTCATTAATATGCTCATAAAATAATTTTTATAATAAATATGGATTTTCTATGTGAATTGGAGAGCACAAAAATATTTAAGAGAGATTGGTGACTTCTTTTAAAATTTATTTTAAGATATAGACAAAACGAATTCTTAACAAAGAAGCTGAGAACCTGTAGGAACTTGGAATTAGGAATTACTGCTTGTTTTTTGGTGACCACGAGAACACAGTAACAGTTCAAGACACTACAGAGATTGGCATCCTGCACAACCAGTACAGAAGTTTACAAAAAACCTAAGTAAAAAGTCACATCCATTTATACACTGTACTTCTGCTGGTTCTGTATAAGTTCTTTACTGAAAGGCTGCATAAAACAGAATTTAAGGTAGGGGAAGAAAAGAAAAAGATAAATGTAGTCTCAAAGGAAAAACTAATACATTTCAATCCTTTATGAGAGGTCAGTGGTGTTAAATTATTAATATGATGAAAGGTTAAGGAGCATCTGTTTCTGCCTATGTTCCATGGTCCAATAGACTCTGATTCAATGGTGATCTTTCAGTTCTCTTCACTTGCCTTAGACCTGCTTTGTCCACTACAGATACATCATTCACAATAGTATCCAATGAAAAAAATAAAGTAGTTTCTCACAATGCACTTTAGATTAAGGCTCAAGTCTATTTCCACTACAGTGAACAAGTGTTAGATGCACAGTTTCTATTAACCACAGAGAGAAATCTGTGCCTAATTCCCACATGCATCCTTAAGTGCTTGCCTGTTTGCTGTGGTTTTTAAACTCAGTTATTTCTTGAAATAGGTACACAAAAGAGGAAATAAACCAAACACAAAACCCCCCTCCTAAATGTTATTTTTTTTCCCTATCACCAAGCATAAAAATTATATCAATCAACATTGCCCAGACTTTATACAAACTGACACTGGTTTTGGCAATAAGAACTGTGTTTTCTCCAATTTCATGTTTTAAAAAATGCAAAAATAAGGATTATATTGAAACTTGAATTATTTGTCAATTGTACAACTTTTTCCTTACAATCTTCTGAGCAGTATTGAAGTGATAGAATAATTTATGATTACTGAACTACCTACCACAATTTTTAAATTAACTGCAGAAGCCACCACTCTCAATGCTCATGTCTTGAAAAATATTCTAGATGGACATGAATCCTCCCACAGTAGTTTAGAAAAGTATAAAATGAAATAATAAAATATCCTGATCTAGTGAACCTTCCATTAGTTCAACAACCAACCCACACAGAATTTAACAAAACGCTCATGTCCATTTAACAAACCACTTACACACTGGTCTAGTAAATCAATGGCTATATCCATACTATATGAAAGGATGACCTTCAGGCAATTGAAAACTGTCAAAAAACACAGAAACATTTTCTTCTACTTGTGTCTTTCCTGTTTTTTCTCCTGTACCTGGGCATTCCTGTGTGCTCAGAGACTCATGACTTTCCAGCTGCACAGGTTACTGACCATTCTCATTGCTACTTAGTGGAGGTTGGTAGGGGGATGGGCATTGTTTGGAGGACCTCTGAACATGCCTGTGCTGGTGAACTGAACAGGGTTAGGCCGTGGGTGCAAGCAGTGGTAAATGAGTGTCCTTATTGTTTAACACTGGGATGCTCCCTGGAATGATTTTATTCTGTAGCTCTCTCACAGGTATTGCTCAACCATAGTTTGTCTAGTTGTGATGTTCTCAATTGTTCCCAACAGGCAGTACTGATAAATCCAATAGGCTTGTGGAAGGGAAGAGAGTTCAAACATTTGTGGGGTGACTATATCTTGTTCTATTGTATTGACAAGTATAGGGGGCATTTTCAGAACAAGCGCGCAGCCGAAAATAGTACAGCAATAAGACCTTAAAAATCATGAAAGTCCCCTGCTTAGAGAGAGTCATGCTAATAAACATGGTCATCCGGGAACTAATAACAGAGCGGTCATATTAAACATAATAAATGCTTATAAAAACCAAACTAAATGTCTACCTAATAGTTTTTTTGAAAGGGGAGAATTCCTGTCTGAACATGGGTTTTTCTTGTAATTTTGTTTGAAATAATAGGTCTCACAGTATTTGCACAAGTGTAAGAACCATCTACAGCTACTTTCTTTGCAGCTGCTATCCTCTGCTTTCAACTGCTATGCTTTGTTTAGGGTGAGGTGACTTGTTCAATTAATTCTTTCAACAGATGTTTTCTGAGCTTGGGCTCTCTTTCCTCCACCCTCTTTCACGTCATCTTCTGCTTCCAAGCACTTCTGGGGCTGCATGAACGTGACTTAAGCTGTTTGCCTGTCCTGCTGGTGCCATTTGCCATTTCCTTTTCAAAGGGCTATTGCTATTACAGCTCTATTCTACGCAGGGAGTGTGAAACCTTTGAAACTGATGCAGCTTCATTGCAGAGACTATCAGAAGGAAGTAACATTAAAAGAAAAATCACTTCATACCTGTTTAACTGCTATAGGATTTAACAAATTTTAAACAAATGAGAAGTAGATAGATGTTTCTAAATGTTACTACTTGGCTGCAGAACCATGTTGATTTCAAAGGCATTTTCTCCCTGCACAGAATAGAGGGGCAGCAAAAACTGTTCTTTGAAGAGAAAATGCCACCATCAGGAAAGGAAGACAGCTCAGGCAGCTCAAAGAGTCCCAAAAGTGTTAGGGAGCCACAGAGGACATCTAAAGGGGAAAGTCCAGGCTGTGAGCAGCCTGAGGAATTAGTTTAAAAGAACCCCTTTTCCCCACAGAAATCCTTCAGATGAAGCGGCAACTGTTGGATTCTTTCACAGCTAACATAGAGGGATCAAGCTCAAACAGTTCTGTAAGTCCTACAAAACTGCAGAGGATAACTAAAAGGTCTAAGTAAAGAGCAGGTCATACATTAAGGCATTCTCCTCTCCTGGCATGTAAAGTGAAGTGGGGGAGGGAGAGCAGAAAAATTAATAATAAGAAGTCGTAAGTAAGACTTGAGTTTGAACAACCATGTTCCTTCTAACTACATGTAGCTTGTACCTTTAATTAGATAATAGTGTTTCTCTTTTACTATTAAAAAGCTGCTACCTTTTACTTCAGAGGTGACTACATTTCAGTGAGGGTGAAGGATAAGCTGTTTGTACTTTGTTGTGTAATGCCCCCGAGCACCATATAAAGAAAATGACTATTGTACATGCTTTGTAGCTTGTAAAATCCTTTGAAATAAAATGTGGACTATAAACATTATATAAAAAGGATGACTGATGAAGAACTATATATTCTTGATAAGTATGTGTTTATTGGCAGGTAATTAAAAGGAGCCATCAGATCAGGGAAAAGCTTTTATCCCAAGAATTTTATAACCATATTTAGGTCATTAATTTGTGAGGTATTTGGATGATTAAAGATTGAGAGATACCAATGAAAAGAAAGACTTTACTTGATTTCTGCATTAACAGTATGCAAAAGATGTATGAACAAAGATAATAGCAAGGAAGTAGTTCCTTTGTCAATATAGCCTTTCTCATCTAAAAAAAACTTAATTGAAGGATGTGTCTCAGCAGGAAAATAAAGGTTATTTAGCTATAACTTGTCTTTGAAATGTGTTTTCAACAGCTATAGTCACATTGTATGTATAGAGGAGATACTTTGGGAGCAGGTAGCTAGTGTGATGAGGCCTGTTAGAAGGACTTGCATGTACATCCAGCTGCACAGCTACTTTATTAAAGTAGTGTGAATATATATATATGAGAACAATTTCATTGCCCTACATGCAATTTCTTTCAGTTACACCCACCTGTTCATATCTCTAACTAGAACATCAGCCAATCATCTTTTGAACACAGTCTTACAGTGCAAATCCTTCTTTCTTGTCAGCTACTAGAAACCTTCAGAAATTAGAAGGCAGGAATAATGGCTTATGAGTGGAGTTTTAGGCAAACAAGTTAGAAGTAAACCTTTTTAACCCCTAAAGCAGCTGCCTGTTTACTCCTTCCTACTCTACATAACCCAAAGTAATGCTTCTTACAGAACACCATCTAGTTAGAGGAGAGTCACTGACTGATGAATCAAGCCTGAGGGACAATCCTCCTTTCTGCATTTGAATAACCATCCCATTTGTTAGCTCAGTACCCCTGGCATTTTAAACCATGAGACTGCAACAACAGCAAATATGATCTGAGTTCTATGTAACAGCTTGAAAGGCTGAAGAATGAAGATTTTTGTTGGTTAGATCCCTGGTTTCTTAGGTAAAGTAACCTCAAAGCAAAGCAGAAATTTTTCCAAGGTAACCTTATAGAGCTGGCTATTCACTGAGAAGTACTCTAAGGTTAGATCACTAGGCATACAACCTAACCGCAGATGCAGGGTGATGAACAGCCAGTGGCTTCTTTTGATCCATACACAAAAATGATGCACACTGAAAATTAAAGGCGGAGAAAATGGTTTCAAATTTGAGGACATGAGACTGAGCTATTTCAGGGTACATTGGTCTCTGGATTCAAGATAAATTCTGGTACTATTTTAGGTGAGTTACATGATTCTCAAAGTTGGAATGCAAACAGAATCAGCTATATAAACTAAATTCTCCCTTATATTCTTCTAGCCATCAATGTCACCATTTTAATGAATCTGAATGACAGAGAAATCAATGCACATTTTTTTCAAAAGTCCTGATCACCAGGTGTTTAGTCCATTTATGTTTAAAATTTCTGATGTAGATAATGACTAAAATATTTCTTCAACTGCGTGAAAGAAAATCAGCAATATTTACTCTGAGGAAAAACACCAGGTAAATTTAAACAGAACCCGAAGAATCACTGTCATATACTCATAGCCTGGGTTGGAAGGGACCTTAAAAATCATCTCATTCCACCCCTCCTGCCATGGGTAGGGACACCTTCCGCTAGACCAGGTTTCTCAGTGCTCCATCCAGCCTGCCCTTGAATGCCTCCAGGCATGGTGCACCCACAACTTCTCTGGGCAACCTGTTCCAGTGCCTCACTACCTCACGGTTAGAAAATTCTTCCTAATATTTAATGTAAACCTGCTCTTTCAGTTTAAAGCCATTAAAGCCCTTGTTCTGTCGCTACCTGCTTTTGTAAACAGTCTCTCTCCATCTTTCTTGTAGGTTCCCTTCAGGTACTGGAAGCCAACCATTAGGTCACCCTGAAGCTTTCTCTTCTCCAGACTGAATAATCCCAATTCTCTTAACATTTTGTCATAGGAAAACAATGGCTTTAGGAAGTATAGGAACTTAAATAGACAAAACAATTGATTTTCTCACTTGCTGGAAAACATAATCCATTTGACTGAATCTTTTTTGATGTTAGACTGTCAGAAATTATATAGCCCAGACTTAAGATCCCTCCACCATCCACAGGAGGAAGCGGAAAAAATTGACAGGTGATGTATCTGACCCAAGAAAGTCTAGAAATAGTGATGTAGTTACTGTGTCTTACACCCCATGACTCTCAAGATTTTGACCATAACTGTCTGATTCATTTTGCTTACAGGACCTAGAGTTGCCACATGCCAGCTTGTCCATTACCTAGATGACTTCAAACACAAAAAAAACTTGAAATTGGAATTTATCCATTGCTCTGACAAAAAAAAGCAAGAATACACATGTGTCTTTTTGATTTCTGTGGAAAAAAATTATCACCCATGGCATACTCCCATTCCTTGAATGCATTTTTTAAGATATTATCCCACGTTTTATTTTCTTAAAATGTCTGAACTTAATACATTTTGGGCTATGGGCAGATAAACTGTGAGAAGTTGTTTCAATGAAGTCTATCAGTAGACTGACCATGGCCTTGCAATGTTGATGAGTTTCCATTCCATCTTATGTTTCCAGACAGAATATGTTCATGTCTGCTATTGTCTGCATATGATGATGCCAATGCAAACATAAAATGCGGACTGGTGAATTGGTGGCTGAGGGAGGGAAATTGTTGTCCATTCAACAAGATTCAACATCATGTCTCAGAATATTGTTGCATATGTGTTTTAACAGGATGCTATACTCTGGGTCAGATATCAGACTAGTGGGATTCAGTAAAGTTAAATCACGCTTGCCCAAACTAATTGCCTTCTAGGATGAAACAACTACCTGGCTGGATGAGGGGAGAGCAGTGAATATTTTCTACCTTGACTTCAGCAAGGCTTTCAACAGTGTGCATCCTCACAGGCAAACTCAGAAACTGCAGACTTGATGAATGAACAGTGAGGTGGGATGAGGCCTGGCTGAAGAGCAGATCTCCGAGGGCTGTATTCAGTGGCATAGGCCTTCCCAAGGCCTTCACAAGTTGTGTCCTCCAAAGCTTAATAATGTGCCCAATATTTTTTTAACTTCAGTGACCTGGATGAAGGAGCAGATGTCTCCTCAAGGGCTTCGTTGTTGACACAAAGCTGGAAGCAGTGGACAATACCCCAGAGAGCTGTGTAGCCCTTCAGAAGGACCTGGATGGGGTGGAGACATGGGCAGAGAAAAACCATCTGAAATTCATCAAAGGCAAATGCAAGGTCCTGTACTGGGGAGGAAAAACCCCAGGCACCAGTACAGACTGGGGACTGACCTGCAGGAAAGAAAGTCGGCACAACAGGATCAAGAGTCCTGGTGGACAATAACCTGTCCATGAGCCAGCAGTGTGTCCCTGTGGCCCGGAAGGCCAATGGTATCCTGGCATGCATTAGGAAAAGCATTGCCAGGTGATCAAGGGAGATGATCCTGCCCCTCTACTCAGTCCTGGTGAGATCACATTGAGAGTGTTGTGTCCAGTTGTTGGCTCCAAGAGAGACATGGAGCTCCTTGTGTGGGTCCAGCAGACAGTGACAAAGGTGATTAAGGGACTGGAGCATGTCTCTCAGTGAGGACAGGCTGAGGGAGATGGGCCAGTTCAGCCTGAAGAAGAGGTGANCAAAGAGTAGATTTTAGGGTTTAAAGTATAACATAGTATGGTAATGTAGTGATTCTTATAGGCTATCTGTAAATGCTATAGGATTTGTATCTTGTACTAGATTGGTTAGTGTAAATCAGAATATTCAGTATGGAAGAAGATTTAATGCATTGTAACGGGAACTTCACTCTCTTACTCTTACTCTCTTACTTTTATACTCTTACTCTCTTACTCCTGCCCTTTGCTCTTACTCTACCTCTCGGTCCTGCCTTGAGCTGCGCTGGCAGCTCCAAGCAGGGCCTCTAAACCCACATCTTATGCAATAAACCTCATGCTCCAAGACTAGCCTGGATTCCAGAGATCTCTCGTCTCGGTTTGTCCCATCACCGACCGTCCATCCACCACACTTGTCCATTAAAAGATCCAGAGCAGGAAAAGATGCTGGTAAGGAATGAGTGGCAATACCATTTAGTGCCTTTTCAATGGACCTCTCATGAAGATCTTTTCTCAGTGCTGATGAAAAAGGTGACAATGACCTTGAATCAGAAGGGTTTTTTGGCACAGAACATTTTTCCTTTAATTAGTATGAAAAGGTAAGAAACCTGAAGAAAATTCGTGCACACAGGGCACTGATCATACTTTTGCCTTCTTTTGTCAGTCCAGTAAAAGATTTACATTGATTGCATAGTTGCAGTTTAATGACTGCAGCACTTCATCACTGAAAAGATTTTTTTACCCTCAGGTAGAACATTTTCAGTTGTGGATTGAACTTCCTTTGGGAAACTAAAGCATTGAAGCCATGATTACCTCTGTAACACAACAACAATGAATAAAATACTAGCATCCATTCTACAGAATCAAATAGGGTTCAGAACACAATTCTTGTATTCTGAAACAGTCTTTAAGCTATTGAAACCTCAAAATATTTGCAAAACTCTCAAGATAAATTAGAAGATTAGAAGAATTGGTCAAGTATATCTTGATAAATAAACAAGATATGTGAAACTGGGATATAATTTCTTTCTGAAAGAGCTATTGTGCATGTAGTTTCTAAGGACTAGCAGAAGACATTTTGCATATTCCTTGCTATCTGTTTCCATAGCTAGAGCTGTCACAAGTTATGATGGATCTGAGTATCCAGATATAAATTAGTATTTCTTTCAAGACCTGGAATTTCCTTCAAACATGCCTGAATGATCTAGAGGAAGAGAACTTGGGAAAAAAACTGTGGCTGTCAAGATCTTCTTAAGTTAATGACTATAAGAAAAGGATGATAAGGACTCAAAAGCCAGTAGGGCAGGAAAAATCCTGAATACACATGCTCTAGTCAGCCTATTCTATGAATAAGATTTGACCAGCCTAATGCCAAAATCTATTATCTTGGCTCTACCTTCCAAAGGTTCAAAGTGATTCTTTTCAGGGTATTTCCAGGAATTCCATGGTGTGAAAATGATTAGCACTTTCCAGAGAGCTAGCTCTTTCCTACAGTGGGGATGTACAGAGTTTCCAGGGTAAAAGCTGGAAGCAGGCCCTCTGCTGTGCCTCTCCATTTGCGGTGAGAGACTAAGAGGTCTTGGAATAAAAGGAGTGGAAAGGGTATGGAAGTTTACTTTTGGTACTGTATAACACCACTAGAAAACCTTTGAAATTTCACAGAAGTTGCTCACATTGGTAAATACTGTCAATTTTAATTATTTTATTTAATGTAACAGTCAGGAAACCTAATGAGCATTTATTCCTTCTCATTCAAATGATTGATAACAACAGAGATGTAGGTCTACTTGTAAGCCCAGCCACCTCCACATGATGCACGGAACTTTTGTTTTGCCTTTTTTTTGTTTTGTTTGATTGTTTGTTTGGTCTGGATTATTTTGTTTTGTTTATTTGAATTTTTCACTCTGCGAAAACCACATAAGGCAGGAGAACCTGTAGGTTTCTGCCAACCACCAGGATGTCAGTCTGCGAGGGAGACAAAACTAAAACACAACAATGTGTGAGAACCTGTTCCCTGGAGAAAAGGCAAAATTTCCCAGAAAACTTGTATAAAGGAATTTCATTTGAAAAAATGCCTTATGCAAATTAAAATGAGCCAGTCAAAAACATATTCTGAATTCTGTAAACTGGAATGTGAACAATTACTCTCAGAAAGAAAATTGAAATAAGCAGGAAAGACTTTGAAAGAGCTCAAAATGCTGCTCATAGAAAGAAGCTATTGAGGCAAAGTTACCCTCAGGCAATCTGCCCCAACCTGACATAGACACAGGCAGATTAGTTGCACAAGTACTGCTAACTGAGCTCATTCTGCAGCAGAAACAGATGTATTCCAAGACTGAAAAACGCAAGTTGAAAACAGCAAAGAGGAGGAAGGACACAGACTGGGTGGCAGGGAGGGTTGTTGATGCCACTCAGAAAGCTTCAGCAACAAAGTCTTGGGGCAGTTTGTACAGGTGGGGCAGCCACAGGCAGGCAAAAGTCTGAGAGTATGCACAAACAAGGCAAGAGTTCAAGTCTTTTATTTCTCAATCCCCTCTCCATGGGGACCTGTCTCAGCAAGACAGGTCTGTGCAGTGAAGAAGGAGGCTCTTATAGCAAAGAACTTGAGTTAATATGCCAGATTGTGACAGAGCGCATATGGTCATGTACATGGGTAACTAAAGGAATGAGTAGGTTATTAAGCTTTTGTGTAATGTCTAAGATGAAACTTTTCTTATCTTTAGCTTTAATGTTAAGTATCAGGTTTGCAAAATATATTTTGAAAGCCTTTGCATTATTTTCTATACCAATACATTTTTAGGGAAAAATTGAAATAGAGCTCCTGATATAACAACAGAAAAAAATCAAAAATACCAAAATATTTTAATAATTTTATTTGTGAAAACAAAACCTTTAATTCTTTGATTTAATCCTTACATTTACCACATAAATAGGGATGAGGAGAACAAAGTAAAAGTATGAAGATGCATTGCAAACAATAAGGTAATACACTGAACAACTTTTTTGAAACAAGAAATAAGTAAAAGGAAAACACTTAACACTTATGTTGAAAAATATGCTTCAAAAATATGCTTGCAGTTTTTGCTTTGCATTTCAGGCTATAAAATAGACCCACCTGTAATTAGCTTGCATTTTTGTGAGGCTATATTTTAGCATGCAAAAAATAATTTTCAAATAAAAACACTGTCTGAAGTGACATACAGTAAAATTCTCCTTAAACTCGCTTAACTTATGAACTCTACATACATGCGGTTTGTCAGCTCCTTTATGTATGGCTAGGGGGCTTTCAGTGCTATGAACATACAGTAAGTTCTTGTATTTTACTGCATTTAATGTAGCACTGCTCTTGTACCAAAGCTATTAAGCCTCTTGATCTTACAATCTCCTGCTGCTGCAACAACTTAGCAGTGCATTTCAATACTAAGGAGGCATATCGCTCATCTCCTTCGGGGTCTCCAGAACTCCTACTACAGTGATGAGTACAGAGACTTAACGCTGTCATAAGTATCCAGTATGGAAAAATGCCGCCATTTAATTAGCTGTGCAGTCCAGAGTGTATTGCAGTCAGGTATCTAGGTTTTTAAGGGTTCTATGCTACCCTTGTGGTCTAATAGAAATCCTCTCAATACAAAGTGTCAGGTGCCATATAACTGTTTGTCTTCTTCTGTAACTGGTAACATGTTTTCTCATAAAGTTCAGTTTAAGAGATTTGCTTTGATCCATTTTGGTTTTTCTGATGTTATTTGCACATATCTATAGGGATGCTACTACCATTGTTCCAAACTTAGTTCGTAGATATATCATAACTAACAAAAGTCAGGGTCCACTTACAGGTTCATGTGCTTTCTTCTATGCTTTCTTCATGGCTGATATACGCTCCCAGAGAATTCATGCTGCTGGGAAACACTAAAAGAGTAAAGTATTCCTAGGAGCATTTATATATTCAATCTTTAGCATGCCTGAGTGAGATTCACTAGACCACCTACAGCTAACCTACAGATGTGCACAGCTCATTTAGCTGGTTTGCTTATGTAATTTCTAGAGAGGACATGCACTTCTGCAGTGTGATTCAACAAATCATTCCTAAAAGTCCATTTTCTTCTGCATGGGTGACACAGGGAGGCTGGGGAGATTAGCTCAATGCAGACACTGAAGCCCTGGCTATCTACAGTCATGATGTTCCAGCAGCTACAGGGATGGCTCCAGCCCACATGAGGTATAACCACACTATTACAAGGCAAGGACAAGCTGAGACTGGGCTGCCCCAAACCACATCAGCCCTCACTATTTGAGACATCAGGGCTGAGGAAAGCAGCCTCAAGGTCTCTTATAACTAACTATACCCAATACTTGCAAGCCCAATGCACTACTGCTGCACAGGAGGACAGTATGTATTATTTAGGCTGAGTGCCAGATACCCAACCTGTGCATGTGAGATGCAACAAAAATAATAAAATAGTTTAAAAAATCCTCTGAATTTTGCTTCAGAATTTTCCTCAATACCCTGGTGGGGGACTCATGTCAGAAAAGGCCAGATGTGAGATGGGTTTGAACATGAAACATCAGGGGAAAAAAAAGTCTAAATATCCTATTCAAAGATACAGCAAAATACAATAAATTGATTAGGGATTTTAAAACAATAGAAGGTAAATTCTCCCTCACTTTTAACCCTCTGTTCAGCCAAAATCATGACCTATTATATGTAGAGAGAGACAATCAAATTTAGTGCTGCTTAGGCAACATTTTTGTATAAGAATATATTTGCAGGCTATGCAATGCAGCAAGAATAACGATGTCCTCTAATGAGTATAATGTCAAGTATTAATGCATATCTCTTTATAGTGGGTGTCCAGTGTGGATAAAACTTTTTGTACTATGGTACAGATCTTGGAGATTCTCCAGTTAAATGACAGAGTAGTTTGGGTTTGGAGCAAAAATCTTGCTGTACCCTTCCTACTTAGGATTTGTGAATTCCATATGGTCGCATTATGCATAACTGTGCAGTGGCAGGAAGTAGAACAGTTCACCACCAAGTCCTTTTCAGGCACAGAATGGTTCCTTTCTTGAAGCAATTAATGCAATTTTCCCTGCTAAGGAGGGCATAATCCATAGTAAAATGTGGAATACCAGTTTTATGATATTATTAATTCATTTAATTTTGCCTTAATTGGAATTTTTCAGTACACAGAAGGAAGTCATCCACCAGCCATCTGTTCCTATATATAGCAGCCATTGCTAAATTATCCTGTATTTAACTTCCGTTAATAAGGTTAACATGGAGCTTTAGCATAACACCATTGCTTCTCTCTGTACTATGTCCATTTAAGAATGCAGTTCATTTCTGCCCAAGATGACTTCATAGGCAGAATCAATTTCTCTTAAAGGGTGAAAACCTGACACTGTTTCTTACTAAAACTTTTTCTCAGTGCTTAGTTAGGATACCTTGGCAAGGAAGCAAGAACTCTGATAGTAGACAGTTTGGAGAGTACATTAAGTAACAAGTTTATAAAGCTGACATTCTATATCAGTGAATTTTGAATACTGTCAATCTCTACTTTTATACCCCTAGGGTATTTCGACAATTAATGAACGTACGAGTAAGGTTGTCACATGGACTACAGAAGTTTTAAACTACTGTGATAGCATAAAATCACAACCAGAGCTTGGGACCTGGTGAAGGAGAATTTTTCCTGTCATAGGTTTTTGCAGAGGATCTCATATCAACTTGCAGGAACAAACATTTCCCAAAGTCTCAACATTGTCTTGAAGAAATATAGGGTAAATCATTCTTCTGAAGTAGCAAACTAAATTACCATTCACAAAATACCCCCAAAAATAACAACCAAAAAATCCTCCTCAAAACCTACACAATGCAATAAGACATACACCCCTCCCCCAGACTCCAAAACTAAACTAATGTCATTTGTTGTCGTGAAGGAACCTGCTAAAATTACAGAATGGTTCAACTTCACACACCATCCTGCACCCATATTGGAAACTGAAATAAAAGAGAGGTGGCTGAAATTTACCTTAACTCTTCCTTTACAGACAGTTGAAAAGTATGGCATGCCCAAAGTTACATTTGCTGTATCTATAAAATGCATTTCAAGCTTTGCAATTACCTTAGTTACAAAAGTTGTTTCCAGGATGGATGAATGACAAGCGTTAGGGAATGAGTTTCTTCATAAAGAAACTGTTGAGATGGCTAGGACATTTAAAGTTACCTTACAGCTTGACTGAGCAGAGGTAACTTTAGCCTCTTTGAGGTTCTTCTTGAAAGAACCTCATGGGAGCAGATCATGCAAGGAAGAGAGGTCCAAGAGAGCTAGTTGACATTCAAGGATCACTTCATCCAAGGTCAAGACCAATGCATCCTGATGATCAAGAAATCAGGCAAAAAGGGCAGGAGACCCACATGGATGAATAAGGAAATCCTGTGATTATTCAAGCATAGCCAGGAAATACACAGGAGATGGAAGCAGGGCCAGGCAAGTTGGAAAAAATACAGGGAGGTTGTAAGAATAAGTAAAAATGAGAGAAGGAAGGCCAAAACCCATCAGGAATTAGATCTGGCCAAGTATGACAGGGACAAAATGAAGTGTTTGTTCAAACACAACAATAACAAAAGGAAAACTGAGTCCAGTGTGGGCCCATTACTAAATGGAGGGGGGCCCTGGTAGCAGGACACAGAGAAGGCAGTTGCTGAGCACCTTCTTTGCATTGGGTTTCACTGGCAAGACCAGCCCTCAGGGATCTCTGATCTAGGAGAGTAGGGTAAAGAGAATCTCGAAAGGAAGATATTCCTTTGATCAAAGAGTTTTGGATGAGAGAGCACCTGGCCAAATCTGATGTCCACGAGTCTGTGGGCCCTGAGGGGTTACATTGTCTAGTGCTGAGTAAACAGGTAAACACCAAAGCAAGGCTTCTCACCAACAAGTTTGAAAGGTTGTGGCAATCAAGAGAGGTGCCAAAGAACTGTAAAAGCAAATGTCACACAAGTCTTCAAAAAGGGCAAGAAGGATGACCTCGAGAAGTACAGGACAATCAGCCTCACCTGTATCCCTGGAAAGGTGATGGCATGTCTGATTCTAAGGGCATCACTATCCACATGATGACAAGAAGTTGATCAAGAGTAGTCATCAAGTATTCAGTAAAGGTGAATCATGCTTGCCCAAATTGATTGCCTTCTATGATGAAACAACTACCTGGCTGGATGATGAGAGAGCAGTGGATATTTTCTATCTTGACTTCAGCAAGGCTTTCAACAGTGTCTCACACAGCATCCTCCCAGGCAAACTCAGAAACTGTGGACTTGATGAGTGAACAGTGAGGTGGGATGAGGCCTGGCTGAACAGCAGATCTCTGAGGGCTGTATTCAGTGGTACACAGTCTAGTTAAAAGCCTTCCCAAGTTGTGTCCTCCAAAATTTAATAATGTGCCCAATATTTTTTTAACTTCACTGAGTTGGATGAAGGGGCAGATGTCTCCTCAAGGGCTTCGTTGTTGACACAAAGTTGGGAGCAGTGGGCAATACCCCAGAGAGCTGTGCAGCCCTTCAGAAGGACCTGGATAGGTTGGACAGATGGGCAGAGAAAAACCATCAGAGATTCAGCAAAGGCAAATGCAAGGTCCTGTACTGGGGAAGGAAACGGGTGCCCCCAGGCACCAGTACAGGCTGGGGACTGACCTGCAGGAAAGAACCTCTGCAGAACACGACCAAGTGTCCTGGTGGACAACAAGTTCTCCATGAGCCAGCAGTGTGTCCCTGTCCTGTGGCCCGGAAGGCCAATGGTATCCTGGCATGCATTAGGAAAAGCATTGCCAGGTGATCAAGGGAGATGATCCTGCCCCTCTACTCAGTCCTGGTGAGATCACATTGAGAGTGTTGTGTCCAGTTGTTGGCTCCAAGAGAGACGTGGAGCTCCTTGTGTGAGTCCAGCAGACAGTGACAAAGGTGATTAAGGGACTGGAGCATGTCTCTCAGTGAGGACAGGCTGAGGGAGATGGGCCGGTTCAGCCTGAAGAAGAGGTGACTGAGGTGACTGAGGTGACTGGAGAAGAGGTGACTGAGAGGGGACCTCATCAATGTCTGTAAGTACCTGAAGGGACGGTGTCAAGAGGATGGAGCCAGGCTCTGCTCAGTGGTGCCAAGCCATAGGATAAGAGGCAATGGGCAGAAACTGATGCCCAGGAAGTTGCACCTGAATATGAGGAAGAACTTTTTTATTGTGTGGATAACCGAGCAGCAGAACAGGTTGCCCAGAGAAATTATGGAGTCTCCCACACTGAAGATGTTCAAGAACCATCTGGACACAATCCTGTGCAGTGTGCCCCAGGATGACCCTTCTTGAGCAGGGAGCAGATAGCCCACCGTGATTCTTTCCAACCTTACTCGTTCTACGATTTTGTGATCATGAATTATCCAGATTATTGGTTAAGCCCTCAAAGCTTCTTACACCTTGAGATGTTGTTGGGTTTTGGTTATCTTTCTTTTTCTTTAAAATATCATGAAACAACTGATGCAGGATGTTGTCCCTTGAGATGAACAGAGATGCATATCCAAGTGCTTTCTCAGCATGGTTTTCAGCATAGAAAGCATAGCTAAAAAACACGAAAAGAATTTGGAGGTTGTAACTAAAATTTTGTTTAGTGTTGCTTTATTATAATTGCATCTATTCACCACTTATCAAAATGCTGTTCCATGTAGAAGTATGAAAACTTGTTCATTAAAAGAAATGGAGCAAGAAAAGATGTTGTGGATTCTCAAGATCCGTCTGGACACAATCCTGTGTAAACCACAGTGGGACAAACCTGCTTGAGCAGGGAGGTTGTACCAGATGTCCCACTGTGGTCCCTTCCAACCTGACTCATTCTGTGATTCTGTGAATTTGTGATTTTGTGGTTTATTTACATAGTTATAGTATCAAAAGCTTTTTTTCAAATGTTTCAGAAGATATGCCAGTTTGCAAACTCGAGCGTTCAAGTGGGAAAGGGTTTGACACATCTTAACTGATGACTTGTATTTGGCCTGAGTTTATTTGGGTGGGGAAGAGGTGAGATAGAGGTCTCAAAGAAACACATGCTGTTTCTATTGCTATAATATACCCTAAATTTCCTTCTGCTCTAAATTTTATTGACATTGAAGCCAAACCACTCTACATGGAAAAGTCATTAAAAAATCAAACCCTTCTGATTTCACTTCCAATTTAAAAAGCTTTTAAACTAAAAAATTGTTCCTCAGATCCTCCATTATTGCTAAGACAGTTTCATTAAATAAATATGTATCACTGTAAGAAATAAATGAGAAGCAATAACTGCCTTGAAAGCCCAGATTCAGTGTAGACCAAAACACATTATAGGTATTCTGGGTCTTCTATTTTTACTTGTAACCAACAAAAGAATTCTCTAAGTAATATAAGCATGTACATCAAAGGGATCTTTCAGGAAATTAGTAAATAAAGAAAAAGATAAATAGAAGGGGAATGTTCTGCCCCCCCCCCAAAACATACTACCAACCCCAAAAATAAGCAAACAAGAAGTCCCTCTACAAACAAAACAAAACACAAAACCACCCAAACCAGAAAAAACCACCAGTCGTCTCATAGCAAATTGGCTTGTAATACGAGATGGCTTGTTCAAGTATCCTTATAAAAGGGGCTGGTAGAAGTGGGGCTTAATAAATATTTTATTTATTAACTCCTTTTCAATTTCCATGTCATGTTTGTTCAGGTTGTTTAGTTGAAGATACTGCTTCTGTTACTATCATCTCTGCAAAGTCAATCCAACAGATTAAATTAAACCTTCTTTCTTTCTGCCTCACACATCATAAAACAACAACAAGAAAAAAACTATTTCAGGAGGTACATGCTGTTTCTGCTATCAGCTGGTAGTGATGGATGAAACAGAAAGAAAGGAGTTTGATTTAATCAGATAGCTTAACCTTGCAGGGAGAAGAAAGTCACCTATATAAAGTATTCCTGTGTATATTTTATTTGCAGACATATGTGTCCATGCATAAATATATATTCTAGACATACAGGTCTATCATGTCTCACTTTTTATATTACAGTGAATGAATATATAGAAAAGGTAAGATTTACTGTATTTCATGCATAAGTCTATCAATGTTTTATTCAGATGACATTTTGTTAATCTTACATTACACAAAGTAACTTCTTTGCCCAAAGAAATCTGCAGAGAAAAATCTGGTCAACACATTACGGAGGGGGGAGGGAGAGCTAAACATTTTGCTTTTCATACAAGGCACAGGTCATAAACATTTAACAAAAGGGATTTCTCATCTCTTCACTGCATTTTCTGCATCCTTTAGTAAGATAATGGTTTCATTTTAACAAGACTTGTCTTTTCACAGTTCCCTCTTCACCCTCTCGTTCCATTATATATAATGGACCATATCCTGCAAAAATACACACAGAAAAATTAATCTCATAATTAGGTATTAAAATCAAACACATATAGAATTATTTTTACTAAAAAAATCTCAGTCAAATGCTATCAGAGCAATCACAGTATTTGTTGTCTATTTTTCTTTTGTGAAAAGTTGCTTGACTGTCTGACTCAATAGAAATATTGTGTAGAGCTAAGCCCTGAGATTCACAGAAAAATGCATACTGTGTGCTTCCTTCATTTGTTTGAAAATGGAAAGGGGATTGCATCACGAGCAGGCTCTTTCAATTATATTTTGATATTTTTTGCCATTTGAAAGATAGCATGTTACAAATCATGTCAGAATATTTTTTCCTACTGGACTTTTATATCTATCCAACAGTCAAAATATTATTTGTGAAGCATGAACATTTTAATAACTATTCTTCTGGTTTTGTGAGCTAGTTGACACTGTATAATAGCAGAAAAATGAAACCATGTTGAAGATTTATCAGAACAAAACACTGGAAATGATGAATCACAAGTAATGAAGCAGGAGCTAAAGAAGAAAAAAATGTGTAAGTTTTTGCTTGATTGAAGAAATGCTAATACATATTGGTATGTAAGTTGTGACACCCTGATAGAGATGTACAGATACAGCAGTATTTTATAATCAAAATAATGTGGTAGGGAAGAATCCCTGGAAACAAAATTGAAGACCTCATTATCTGTGTGGTGTTAACCAGATCAACACGGGCATGGAGTGAGTGCCTGAGGTCGTAGCAGTGTCTGTTTAGGAATAAGAATTGCACACTAGGTCTGGGCACTGCAACACATGGCTTGGAAGTGTGGCTACTGGAGAAAAGGAGGAGAAGGCAGCATATAATTTACTGAGAAAGTTCAGGATTTGGTGGGAATTCATGAAATGGCAGTTGCAGTTACTATAAGCTGATTGCCTAACTCTAAAGCACTGTGCAGCAATGAAATGGGCAGCTTTCTGCTCCCCTGCTACCAAATATCCTTTGAAATTGAAGATTGGGGTCAGAGCTGCAGAGGACAGACTTGAGGCGTAAGTGGCTAACCCTGGGTAGGAGAATTTATTAGGGTCAGATATTCAAGGGGAATTAAATCCATCCATCCTCTTATGCACTCAGAAGAGAAGTAGTCTGACTCTCCACCATTTTATATAATATTTACCATGTGCTTAGAAGGTGTGGAAGATCTAAGGGGAAAGAACTTCATTTATTTGCATTTTAAATCCACTTTTATGTGACATAGAAAATGTTGCTATCTTCTCAGCATGAACACATACTCTGAACCAAAAATTATGAGAATGTCCTAATGGATTTTATGTCCATCTTCTATTTTGAGACCTTATTTTGAACTGGACATACAGGAAAAGGGAGTGACAGCTTAAAACATAAAACAAACTACACAAGCTGGAAGGTATTTGTCTCATTTCTGAGATACAGGACCACAAAAAAGATCAGAGAACAGATAAAACACCTGTCCTATGAAGAAAGCCTGAGACTTTTGGGATTGTTCAGCCTGGAGAAGACTTTGGGGAGGCAACATTGTGGTGCTCCGATGCTCAAAGGGGGTTTATAAGAAAGAGGAGGACACAGATTTTCACAGAGCCTGTTGCAATTGGGCAAGGGGTAAAGTAAAAAAGGGTAGGTTTAGACTAGATCTAAGGTTTTATAAAATACAAAAAATATATAAATAAATGTAATTTATAAAATTACAGAAATTTTATAATGAGTGTGGGGGAACACTGGAACAGATTGATCAGGGAGGTGGTGGATGCTTCCTCCATGAAAATCTTCTAGGTCAGGTTGGACAGGGGTCTGAGCAACCTGAACTAATTGAAAATGTTCTAATTGAAATGCATTGCAGGGGCAGTGGACTAGACGACTTTTAAACTTCACTTCCAGCCCAAACCATTCATGATTTTATGATGCTATGAAATATGAAGACTCCATCTACTGTGTATTTCTTTTCCAAAAAAAAAACACTTTCTACCACCAGAACCTCATCCTTAGGACTACTGCATGGACTAGGTGCACTTGTTACTCTTAGGAACATTTTTTCATCTTCTGAATAATATCAGTGCACCTTTTCCAAAATAGAAAACTGTACCATAACTTCTCTTCCATACTAAAGCAAAGACAAATGCAATTTAGAAGGATGGCTGAAGTAAACCCAGCAAAGCAATGTAGCAGTGTCAGTCATTACTGCAGCTGCTACTAGATCTGACCTTCAAGAGGCACAATAGTTCAGAAGTGGCTTGTATCTGCTGAATCTAAAACTTCGTTGTTGGTTACAGGTACTAATGGAAACAGTTATAGAAATTATAAGGATAGTTTTCCCAAAAAATTAAAATTCATGAAAATATCATAAGACAAATTAAATCAAACCCTGATTACTAGGGGACAGAGTTAGAAGGGAAAAAGTATTATGTTAACTAGAAGCCATAAAAAATGTTCTGGACTCAAATTGTTTACCTGTAACTGAAGACCATATCCCTCATCTTTATCATGAGACTCGAGGCATATAGACACGATATGTTCCAATACAATGTAGGCAAGACAAAGCTAACCTGAGGTCCAAGCACAGTTTTTCCCTATTAAGGAAATTGATCATAGAATCACCCAGTCTGGAAAAGACCTTTAAGGTCATGGAGTCCAACTGCTGGCCTAATGCTGCAAGTCCAATATTAAACCATGTCTCTAAGTGCCATACCTGCAAGTCTTGTAAATACTTGCATGGATGGTGACTCAGCCACTTTCTCTGGCTCCTGTTTCCTGTTTCCTGCTTAACAACCTTGTTCTGTGAAGAATTTTTTTCCTAATATCCCATCTAAACCTCCACTGGCACAGCATGAGGCCAATTCCTCTTCTATTTCTTGTCACTTAGGAAAAGAGATTGATGCCCACATTTCTATGCTCTGCTTTCAGGCAGTCGTAGAGCAAGAAGGTCCTCTTGAATCTCCTTTTCTCCAGGCAAAACATTCCCAGCTCCCTCAGCTGCTCTTCATGAGGCTTGTGCTCCAGATCCTTCACCATCTCCGTTTCCTTTCTCTGGACATGCTCCAGCACCTCAATATCCTTCTTGTAGTGAGGGGCACAGAACTGGATAGAGGATAGAGGATTTGAGGTGCAGCAGGATAGAGGTGAGGTGCACCTCACCACTCACTAGTGGTGAGTACAGAGGGAGGATCACTTCCCTAGTCCTGCTGACCACACTATTTCTAATACAGTATCATATAGAGTTTGATTTTTGACTAAATAATTTAACCTGCAATTTTCCATGAAAATTGCCAAATATAAAGATGCAATAGCATATTATTATTACATGTGAACAGATATATTCTTTTGTATCTGCTTGAGTGGGCTAGGTCTAAAGGATTACCGTAATCAGAACATTGTATACACAAATTTCATAATGCTAATCAATGCTTAATCAATGTCTAATATCCATTGTGCCATATACTGTAGTATTTGACAGTTATTTTATTACCAGGAACTAGGCACAAAGTAACACTACTGCTGTGAAGTGAGAAAACATTTCCTATTATACTACTGTAAATGCTAGAATGACTAAGCAACACGTTTTTCAAAGTGACTCTTGGATTAATGTTTATGGTTTTCACATGTCTGACACTAAAATATGCCTGGGAAAATATCAGAAAAGTAGCAAAATCTGATAGAAGTTTCAGATTCTGAAAAACATAAGGAGGAATTTGTCATGATTTCTACTGGTCAGATGAGACAAGTTTTTCTGCATCAAAACTATAAATCTGTGTTCTGATCCTCTGTTGACTTCAGTATATGCAAACAAGTTTTTTGTATTAATATATTTATTCATTTAAATGTTACATGCTTCCAGTTGATTCTCTTACACATTTAATTTATTAGTATATTTTCTTGGCCTTACTAATGCCTACATGAACCAGATGAAACTGGACCTTCAATGAGCTGTTCAAATTTATACTAGAGACAACCCAGATCTACATACTCATTAATAGTCTGAATACACCCAAGAGATATGAGGTGAGAAAGAATCACAGGGACACAAAGAAGAAGTAAGCCATTCCCAAGTCCTTTAGAAAGATAATGATAGACCTGCAAAGAAAATTTGCCTTATATGTCCCCAATATGGGAGTCTGGTCACTTAACTATTTGGCTTTTCATTTCACAGAATCATAAAATTTTTAAGGTTGGAAAAAGCCTTAAAGATCATCAAATCTAGCCATCCAAACCTAGCACCACCAGCTTGTTCTCCATTAAGCCATGCCCTCAAGTACCACAACCACACATTTTTTTAACACTTTCAGTGTTTCATTTCTTTTTCTAGACAGCTTATTTAAGGAAAGGTTATTGAAAAGAGACTGATTTACCTTCCAATACATTAAGAGATGGAAGAATCAAAGTATGGAAAGCCACATTAGAATATAAGAGGTCTGCAAGCAAAACACTAAATAGTCATGATATGGCACAGAGTAATTTGTGTGATAATTGTATTTCGTTCTTACATAAAGACATGCTGGTTTTGCCTTCACTGTTGAAAGAAAAGAGTATTCAATACTGCTTTTTATGTCGATTGTGACTTCTGCACTTCATGCTGACCAAGCCCTGCAATGAAAAAAAAATTAAGTATCTTTCTTAGATTTTCATTTGATTCTCTGTTAGATTTTAGCATGTTTCATAAAGCTTTATACGCTACTTATTAAGATAACCTGTTTAACCAAGGAGGATTATGATCCCCCACTTTACTAATGAGTAACTGAAATGGAGAAATCCTTCGATCTTCCAGTAAATCATTCACAAACTCACTGGCAAAGAAAGGGATAAAAGCCAGATGTCTACGAAAGTCATCTTTACCTTGCAGCTGATCCTTCACCCATTCACTGCACACTATATACCTATTTCAGTACAAGAAACAGTAGACGTCACTCTGTTTCACAAGACATCATTCAGACATTACAAAGTGTAAAACACAACACTTTATATCATGGCAATTCACTGTACAGCTTAGACATAGGCACCAAGTGTGTTCAGTGAATGAAGCAGTGATCCCACAAAAATAATACACAGTTGCTGCGCAATTAAGAATGCTACTGCAATGCACATACCACAGATGACTGTATAAAATAACTGAAAGAACTTCAGTTTTGATTTTTTTTGGCTTTTTGATGATTCATTTGAGTTATGTCTAAATATTACAATGAAGCAATATGTTAGACATCCCTGAGCAGGTAAGTTTACAATTACTTGGAGCAGTGTAACCTCTGAAGCATAGCACTGCACCTGGGCAATTAGCTCAGGCGTAACTTCAGTCTAAAGCAGCTTTATTACTTCCAGTTCCAGAGTTAGCTCATTTAGTGCCTGTTTAGGAATTGCTCTGACAGGTACATGCTCACATTTTGTTTTCCATGGAAGGGAGGAAAGAAGAAAATATGCCTTTGTGCCAAGCCTGATGTAGGTAGCTGGGTACTCTCACTTCCTTCTGCAGACTTTGTAGAGAATCAGGACATCCCCAAAGCCCTGTCTCCTCAGAACTTCATATTCCGCTGTTTCCTGTTAAAGCTAAAATTCCACTGAACCTTCCTGTACGAGCATATGCACATCTAGCAGAATCCTGAAACACCATGGATTCAATGGAAATTTCCCGTCAGTTATACATGCTGTCAGAGCCAGCTATAATAAAGAAACCACAAGTTACTTGCTTTAATCTTCAACAGAACACCAGGGTTTTGGCAGGAGACACTTTCATCAGAAAGTTTATAACTAACAGTTGGGGATATTTTCCGCTAACAGTCATATGTCAAAGGTAAATACAGTTTAATTACAGCTTGTGTGTTTATTCTTTAATAATGAATTTGATTTTCACTAAACATATTTAGTAATCAGGGAAAAAATATATTCCCCCAATTTTCATCATCAACTTACAATTAATTCAGTTAGCTCTCATCCTTCTTCCCAGGAAAATATTTTCCCTAGCTACTCACACCCATAACTTACTTTTTCAGAATAAAACACTGGAGTAAGCAGCGGACACAGAATATGCTTATTAAGTAATATACCTTAAAAATATTTTGCAAAATAGGTTGTCTTTTCAAGTACCAGAGCTCTAACTTCCTCAGCAGTTTTGATGCTGCTTCTCCATCTTTGGTTTCTACTGCTTCTACTGCTACAAAACTTTTCTACCTTCACAACACTTAATTCTATTAAAAAGAATGTGCCCTGAAAGTGAGATGTGCCCTGAAAGTGGGAAAAGAAAATTACTTCAAAAATTCATATAAAACCCTTGAAGCTCATATTGGAGATTCCTTCCTGACCATTTACTTTCTTCCTTATATTTCCAAATGAAATGTATTGCACCAGTGCACTGGTAGAATGACAAAAACAATGCTACATTCTGTACTTCTCAATTATCCTTTTGTCCTTTTATAAAGAACAAGCCAAAGAAAATTGATCCATACAAAAATAAAGGAAACTTTCAATCAGCAAAATAATTTGCCAAAGACAACAGTGTAGTCAGATCAGTTACAGCTTTTCAGAGAACTGAAGATTTCAGTAATGTTATTTAAGTTTTAACATTAATGAAAAAGCTTAATTCAACCTTTTTGTTGGGTGGGCCAAATAGCTCTTTTAACAGGTCTGAGTCATCTGCTTTGTGCCTGGAACTTGCTGCCTCAATCAAAATGTATATTTTACTAGGAATTTTAAATTATAATAGCTTGCATCAGTTTTCTACAGGAAGGGACAATCTGGCCCATTGAATAAAGTCCCTGCTATCACAAACAGATATGACCTTTTATCCCATTAATCTACTGGCATTTAGATGCTTCAGAATTTGTGAATATTAGAAATCACCTGACTTTTTCCAGACCATTCTTGTTCAAGGGCAGTTAACACTGTTGACACCAGTTATAACAGCTCCTCTGTCAGCCTGGTGTTTTAAACTTCTGATGTTTTTATGCCTACAGTCAGCCTTCATTCTTCTAGGCTAAACAATATCCAAGCTCTTTCAGCTCCTCCTCTTTTCCTTCCCCTGATCATCCTAGTAGTCTTCCTCTGTACCTGATCCACTCAGAATTCTTTCCTGAACAGAAATTGATCCTCAGCAATTAGTTTTATACATCTTTTATGGTTTAGATCCCTGTTGTAGTATGTAAAATCTTATTTTTTTTTTTATTAAGAGACTACTTTCTCTGATTTGTTATTAATTCCTTTGATGACACTTGCAGTGTTACATGGTTCCCCAAATTTTCATTGCTTCTTGACAAATGCAGTGTAAGACTCACACTTACCTTGGAAATGTAAGACTTCTACCTTTCAATCCAGGCAGTACAAAGACAGAAGCTGAGGAGAGGAAAATACACATCACTGCAAGGTGATATTTAAGTGAAGTGAAAGCTGCAGGATAAGCTAGCCATCGAACAATACATACAATTTCCAAACAACTCTGAAATTGTGAAAATTCTGTCTGTTTACATCTTGTTTACGGATTTCTGAAATCTTTTCCTCCAGAGCATGAGTACAACACCTGCAGGAACAGTAGCAGGTAATTTCTGGGAGGAGGGCCAGGCACAGAGACTTGGAAACAGGCTGAAAAAAGACCAAGCAGAAGGCAGACACTTGATTGTAGCAAAGATACTCTCTCACATTTGTTTTTATAGGTTCAGGCATCTATAACCTTTTTCAGCTGGATCACAGCTGGCCACTCTAAAACAACTTTAAATCAATGTATCGGTTAACAGGTTCAACGTCTTAGGGGGGTAGAAACGCCTGAAGGTTTGGAAGGCAAGATCCACACAGCAATCCCAATGCAGTGCAATCAAAATTCTTGCAGCACTGTACAGTCTCACTGACACACCCTTCCCCCAATAACCTCTGTCTTTAAAACATTTATCCTTACATTTTCAAAGTCCAGCAAATGATATTAGCCTCTCAGTAGACTGCCATTAAAATGTTGCATGCCTCTTTGAAAGCCTAAATGGTGGAATTTTAGTGTCAATAACCAATTTTTATTTCTGTTAAGATGTATTTGCACTAGTCTTTGGACTACAGCTGCACTATTTCCTACATCTTCATTAATTACTTATTATAAATTTACGATTTATATTGTCACATTGTATGAAATATAGTCTGTAAAACCCTGCTGCTTTTAAATCCAACTTGTGTCAATTTGTACTGTCAGATGCTTGAGTCTCAAAATGAATATATGCTTTATTTATAGGAAGAATCAATACTTTTCTAACTTGCAAATGTTGAGAATCACGCTTTTTGCAGTTAGTATTTTGTTTATTTTTTATACAGTTATTGGCTTTTGTTTCCTAAAATAGGATCTGCCCAAATCAAAGAAAAAAAGAAAGAATTCTATTTGTTCTTTTTATTTAATAAAAATTTAAAGCTAAAAGCTGCTTAGCCACAAGGGAAGCAATGCAGACCAGTGATAAAGCCAGTAGTCTCTATTTTTAAAGCTGTCTTTTATTTGTGTAATGCTGATGGCCAAACTCAGGCTTTAAGTAACACTTCCCCTTGTGACCAGGCTGCTTTCAACTTTTCCATTTTATTAAAAGAGCTAAATTGAGGGCATTCCGTGAGACTAATTTGGAGTTCAGCCGTTGTTGTTGTTTTTAAATAAAAAATGAAAGTCAGAACTGGTCTAGTCATGAGGGAAACAGTACATGGAGTTAAGTTGGGAATAACCCATACGTGCTGGGACTAGAGAGTGTTTGTATAATGTTTGTGATGTGGGAAGTGTTTGATTATTGAAACCTGTCAGAAAGTGAGAATATGCATGACAGTAAATACTGGCTTTTATCTCTTTGCTTATTTAATTGCTATTGCAAAACACTTATTTTAAAAAGTCATTAAAAGTACAGTCTTAAAGTGTTGCTGAGATGTGTTTGCTATCATCTGATTTGCCTTCTTCCTCCTCTTTGAAATACTGTAAAATATATTTTCATACCAGCAATTTGGAACTAGCCATAAAAAACACGTTCTCAAAGCTTCATAGTCACTTAGATAATTCTGTATAAGAAGTATTAGTTTAGGAGATAAAATGAAGTCGTAAGTAATAGTTTTTTCATCATTCTATAATTTCAAAGTAGCCCCTTAAAGCAGCAGACTTTGCAATGGTTTTAGGCTTCAGCTCACACATTGATTCTGAGCCAGAGAATACAGAAATGGATTTCAACCTCACCAAGGATGTGTTGGAAGTAACTGTGCAGAGCAGTTATACAGATCACACACTTAAGAAGTAAGCATTAACTATGATTTCTTTTACTTTCAATCATTTACCTATAGTGTCTACTTACCTTGCTTGAAACATCTGTCATCAAATGTACAGTGAAGCCAGTGAAAATTTTGGAATAAACAATTGTTCCTAATAGATGTATTTTCCCCATATAGCAATTCATTGGTATCTAAAACAGCATACTAAGAAGAAGCTGCAAGCACATTCTGTTAGACACAGGGGTGACACGAGTTAATTTCATTGCTGTCAGGAGATATCTTGATGGGTATATATTGTGCGTTATCATGAGTTACCACAGCTGCAAGGGATTATGTCTTCTACTAATAATGGCATAATAGAATACCATAACTTGTCACAAGATTTCAAGTCAGCTATGAAATTAACCTATTTCATCACTGAAAAAAAAAAAGTCTTTACTGATTGTCCTCCGCTTTTTTTAATGGGACTTTGGTGCTCTTGTAAATAGGAAAGTTTCAAGGAACTGTGGAATGGCTTCGTTTATTGAATAAATCTTGCATGTAGATTCTAAAATTCACTCTTCATATTCTGTGTACCCAGATAATGTGAACCACAGCACAATTTTATAGAAAATGAACAATTAATATCTTAAACCAATGGCAATTAAAGAAGTAATATCTACCCTCTGGCCTATGTCACATTCCCCACATAGCAAAAGGTAATGTCAGTGTTTCCGGCAGCATCCTTTGGAGACTATCAAATTTCACAACACTGAAGAATGACTTTATTAAGAAGTTCTAAAAACAGCATGCCAGACCCTAATTTACAGTTCTTAATTCCCTTTTAGGAAGAAACTTAAGAAGATAAAAATGCATCAACAAAGTAGCTCATTCTTAGGGAACAAGATGGTTTTCACTCCTGGATGAATTTTGTCCCAATTTAGAGAACATAATCAGCTCAGCAAATAACCAGAGGTGTGCTACAGTACACACTAGGGAGGCTCTAGAATGTACCTGAGGGAAGGAGAGAGCACAACTATTTCCTCCAGTGGCAGTAAGCCATTAGGCTGTGTCATCCCAGCTTGTCTAATCAGTGACTGTTTAAAACAGAAGTGATTTTTGAAGCTGGATGGGTCCAAATTGCTACAGGCCACCAGGTGAGAAACTGAAAGAGCTCTGTCTGTAGCCACAGCTAAAAGGTGCAACACTGAAATTCCAGCATTGAAAAGGCTCACCAGGTATTACCACAGTGAAGTCCCCCACTCAAAACGATATTTGAAAACCACTTAAGAAAAGAATAACTGCTGCTGGCCATTTAAAAGTGCCCAGACCTTTAAACAGTAGGTCTTACTGTGAAAAGCAAGTTAAAAATATTGACATTAACAGAAAAATAGCTTATTCATCTCCTCCTAAGATTTTTCAAGTAATTTGGCAGCAACAGCTCTGTTTTATCTGATTTGAACTACAGTTCCATTTTTGCCACGGCCGTGACTGTACATTTCAGATCAGATCCAAAAGCAGTGTTTACAACATACTGCTGAATCGCTCTAAAAATGCAGCATGTATATCAAATAGAAGGAACAGAGTATCTTGCATAAGACCACATCGAGGCAAAAGAGCAATCAGCAGCTACTACCCTCTGGTTGTTTCCTGAGGGAAAAGAATAGCTCGCTCAAGTGCCTCTCAATAATTCTTGCCAGGGTTTCCAGCAAGGTCAACAAAGCTTCATGGTCAATGGCTAGTGAGAGTGAAAGGATTAGCAAAAGCATTTAATTTTTGTCCATTGATGACAGCAGATCACTGAGCAATAAGATTTCCTTTCTTACTCTCAGGGTCATGTAGATGAGCTGTTCCTGCTGAAGTTGCAGGAATTAAACTCATAAAATATGCTTTGCAAAATTTAGGGGAGAAGTTAGATTTGATTTTAATTGTTTAGCAAACCCCAAGAGCTATAGTTCATAAATTAAAAGGTTTTGTGAGCACAAACATTAATTGAGTTATATGTGCTTTCTGAAATGTACTGTCAGTTGGTTCTTGAAAAGATTAATGTTCTTGTGATTTCTTTGTATGCATGTCTGAATTCTCCGCTTGTCCCTGTGGGTTCTGTTTAGTGGCATTTAGGTCCTCTGATGGAGCAGATGACTTTTTGCAGCTGACAGTGTTGTAACAGGGATCAGAAAAAAGCTTATTGCTCTGACGCCTCAGTTTGAAAGAGGAACTAAAAATGCAGATACGGGTAGAAGCTGCTATTTAGTGTTTTCATTCTGTTGACAAAAACAGGCTTATTTTCTCTGATGAGAGAGGTCTGAGCCTTGCCAGAATCTTCCTAGAGCCTGTTGAAGGCACAGATTTCCCCAGTGTGTTTTGTTTTCTTTCTTTGTTTAGCAGATAGAATAATATTTCTGGAGAGGGAGACAGGCAGAGGTAGGAAAATGTTGCTTGTGGTGGTGGTGAATACACATGATCTTTGTTTTCCCATCTTCCCATTTATAATCCAGGTCTTGCTCCAAAGTCATCACAGGAAGTCTCACCCACTCCTTTCCTTTGGTAGTGAAAGGAATTTCTACCTTAGTAGCACTGTTCTTTCCTCTGCCTCTTCACAGGCAGTCACAGACACAGCTTTTCATATTTTCATGATGTGTCTATACCAACAATCTGGGAATTATAAATGCTTTATAGGTTTCTCTGGCCATCCTGGTGAAGGGAGCATCAACAGTAACTTTGTTTAGAAAACTCTCAGGAGACAGGTTGAATGCTGTTCTTTTTAAGACTTGAGGGAAGTCTGAGCTATCATGAAAACTTTCTTGGTTTTTCTTTGGAAAAGAAATAGTGTCTCTTCACTTAAATATCCTCTATGTCCCTTATTCCTCCTAGTCAAAAGTTGCTCACAGAGAATTAGTTTGAAAAAGGCAATTAAAATTTATGGTTTAAATTTTTAGTTAATATGCATTAAAAATATTTTTGTTTGCACAAAGGCTGCAAGTTATACTACCAATCTATTGTTCGGTCTTTTTTTTTTTTAATGAGAATCTTACAATAATTTTTTTGTCTCCACTGTATCAGTGGGGGATATAATTAGGAACAGAATTCAGCATTGTAAGGACTTCTCCTGGGTAACTTAATTGAGCTGAACATCTTCAGCTGGGTTCCCGAAAGAGAAGGACTTCAGCTATGTCAGTAAAAGAATTTGGGTGGAGAATTGTGGTCTGCAGGGCCTTCAAGTGCTCAGTGAGACTGTGTTGGAAGCAGTTCCCTGGGCTCTGCCTTCTGTATTCAAACTGCAAGATAACCTTCTTCCCTAAATACATAAATTACAATAAGAGGGAGTGAGATCAACCTCAGATAATCCTAGAAGAAGAGAAGAAATAGGGCCTCCTGTGAGAAGCAAGAAGACTAATTGTGCAGTAAGTAAGCTAAAAGCTGCCTAATAGCAAAATTTAATAGAAAAAGTACAAAGGCCTCTTTTACCCATCAATATGTGTTTAATCATAAAACAAAATATGCAGGCAGGTTAGCTGCCAGTACAGAGCATTATCTAGAAATATAGGTCATGTGTATCCACATTTCTACTCAATGGACTTATACCATGTACAGAAGGCCCTTAGATTCATGCTGCTTGCCAAGTCTTTGAGCAGCTTACTTTCAGCAGAAACCAATCAATTTTATGAAAGCAAAATGCAAGTCATACCAACTGACAAGAGGCCTAATGGCAGACCATTGCCCTTTTCACTGGTAATAACCATATTCCCCAATATTAGAGTTAAATTGAAATACACACGTCCAAATACGTAATTTCTCAGAGTTTAAGGTGGTTAATACCTATGGTTAAGTACATAGGTCCCAGGCAGTAACTGAGACCACACCCCTGAACAGCATTTTAAAAGGCACATTTTAATTATTAATGCAGGGCAGATATAATTTATTGTTACCATTGGCATGCTTAGAAGCCATTTCATTAAATTTCAGGTATCAACAACAAAATGAGTAACGACCTAATTAAATATAGTACAACACAAACTCTCTGTGGGTCTAAGTCTTGTATGGCATACAAGGCTGAACAACAGAGGCAACAACAAGGCAAAGGAATCCCTGAACACAATCATAAGATTGTAAGGACCTGTCAACTCAGAACCACCAAGAAACTCAATATTGTTTTATAAAATGGATTAAACAAACCATTTCATAATTTTCTTTCTCCCCTAAGGTTTAATATATTTTAATTAATGTAATTCTGCATGTGAATGTCCAAAGAGGACTTGAATATAGTTGCACTAATTTATTTAAAAGATGTACCTTTAGTTGAATTCAGATTGAATGACCTGAATGCCCCTCTTTCTCCCCATAAGAAGGTTTAAATGAGCAATATCTTAAAACTGCTTTTTGAGAAGGGTAGGAAACAGGTTTGGGCAGCTCCCTTCCTCTTCTCTTCTTTGTATCTGGTGCTGATGGGCCATTCAAGTACTTTCCTCTGTTTCCTGTGCTAGGACTATTGTAGAGGGGTATCAGAAGCTTTGCTCAAACACAAGCAAAATCACTTGATTTCTCCTTGGGCTGTCAGATGAAGCCTATTGAAGCATCTTTTTTTTTTTTTTTTCCCCTGTTGTGCTGTACCTAAAATATAGCAAAATTCTTAAGAGATGAGCTGAAGTTTGTGCCTGTTCTTTTAATTACTTTACCCCTTCCCAAGATTCAGCTTGTGCTGCAGTAATAAGAATGTACCCTTTCCCCTCATCCATTTATGAAACAAAACACAAAACAAAACAATACCATTACCTAGATCACAATACATGTATTTCACATATTTCACCTCAGTCAAAGTGCCTGAGAAAACAAAATAAAAGAGCAATCTGCTTTCACATACAGAAGCAATAGTGATATTGCAAGAAGACAGAGGAGGGATTTTTGCATACTATGTGAAAAGGGATGAAATTTGCAAGTTAAAAACCAAAACCATGATAATTTTCTCGTTTTTCTCAGACACTATAATGTGATTGGCATTCAAAGCAATACATTCTCATTGATCCCCTGCCTGGTGGAGAAAGGCAGGTATACACATTTCTGGTCAGACAACTTTGTAATTTTGTAGATTAATCTCTCTTTATTTATTTTTAATTTTTTTTTTTATTTCCAGGAGTTTATTTTTTTCAGCAGCACACTCTTCTGAGAAACCCTGATTCTAGATCAACCATTGCAACCTGAATGAATTTACAGTGAAAGCTGTGTGAGAATTCTCCCTGGGCTTCTGGGAATGCCGGATTGATTTGTGTTACTAGTGTTTAGTAGAGCAGTAGGTTACTACAAAAACTGATTTTGAGATACGATCTCCAGTTGAAATCCATAGCTGTAGGGAGTGATACTTTGAACAAGATATTTTTCCTTCATTTTGGGACCCTTGGATTGCCATCAATAGTCAAAAAGCACATAGTCCTAAAGTATTCCTAAGATGTTTACACTGAGTAGATGTGGAAACTCAATGCAGTTAATATCTTAACTAAGACATTAAATTAAATGTTAGAGCATTTTAATTTTTTTAGATATTATTTACTGAAACCTGGGGTAAGAGAATGCAGTGAACTGAAAATACCAAGCAAGGGACAAAAATCCATCTGACAAATCAGGTCACTAAGGAACTCTCTGAGGCTTTAGCTGTTGAAAAGACTTAATTTTTTAAGACAAGCTTTTTTTCCATCATGCTGCAACATAACCTTTTCTTTCTTTCTCCTCTGTCCCACTCAAGCTGCTATACTTTAGGATCAGTTCACTCTGTTGAAAACCCATTGTAAAAATGTCAGGGTTCATATAGCTCATTGGTATAGATGACCTTGTAGTACTCTTTGCTCTTACATCACTTCTTTTAATTTCACCTTCCATTAATCATCCCTATTTCTTTCTAGTTACAATGCTTCTATTATGCTGTTGTTGGATTTTGTTTTTCTTTCCTCTGAAGCTTCCTGGTCTGCTGTTTTTCTTGGTCTTTCTAATATTTTCCTTTTCTTTTTCCCTTTTTTTGTTCTTATATCATTTACTCTTTTTATCTCAGACACAATTATGTTTTCTTGTAGACAATGCCTGTAACATTGTCTTATAGACAATGCCTGTAACAATGTCTGATTGAAATTTGTGCAAAACTTATTTATGTTCAACCTACAACAGAGAGTAGTTCTTGGCAATGTTATTGCTATATAAATTGTACTTCATCCTGACTTACTTATTTTCATGTAGACTCCCCAATGTGAAGCAGAATCCGTTGTTGTACTCGCCACACTTCCTGCTTAGCCTTCTATTTCTAAGCCATTTTTATTTTTCCTGTCCTATTACATGTACATTCTCAAAGTCAATTTGTATTCTTGCAGAAACTCTTTTGGGCCTTTCTTTTCTAGTTAACCTAAAACACCCTTCCAAATAATATTATTTTAAACATCTTTCTTCTTTCTGTTGTTCTTTCACTGACGTAAGTTTTTACTAAGTATTTAAAAATTTATGTCTACAATTTTGTTACAATTTAAAGCTGTATTTTTTCTTTCTTAAATTCTAATTATCCCTTCTATCCTTAAATGCCATAGTCTGACATTTTCCTTGCCTTTTTAGTAGTTATTGTATCTCTGCTTTTAGCTAAACGCAGTTTAATTTTTACTTATAACTCTCGGGTAAAAGTTCACTGTGTTTGTCTTCAAAATCTGAAATAAAATTGTATACTTTTATTAATTTCCTAAGTATATAATTAATATTTCTTCTGTATGATTAAATTGAATTCACAGGTATCCAGCAGTGGACAAAAACCAGTCAAAAAATAA
This sequence comes from Leptocoma aspasia, assembly GCA_013399835.1. Lineage (NCBI taxonomy): Eukaryota > Metazoa > Chordata > Aves > Passeriformes > Nectariniidae > Leptocoma > Leptocoma aspasia. Next base: position 260,835 of record VXAX01003797.1, read on the forward strand.
AAGGAAGGAGTAAATTACATAAGAATATACATTTCTTTTATATTGTTGCAATTCAGAGACTACCTAATCTGATTCACATCCTATTTTTAGAAAAGATTTTCATCAACTCCAAATTTACCTCAATATTACGGCACAAAAATCAGAGGAAACTGTAAGTGCAGTTGAAAATATGTGCTGCCATTCCATTGTATAATAATCTTTAATTCAGATGATTTTGGTTTTATACTTATGATTTTCATCCCCCTTGAGCAACATATAACTATTTTTCCCTGCTAGCCTCCTAAATATCAGTGTAAGATTTTGATCATAGTGACATAAAAACTCAGTGTACTATGTAATTTATTTTCCAATCTGAAATTGAGAAATCCTTTTTAATGCTGATACTCTGACCTATAAATCTATCACCTAGAAAGTACCTTGCAAACATTTTCTTCCTTCACAGAGTCAGTCTTTTAAAATTAATTCGAATCCTTTGTTTAGTGAATAATAAATGGAACTTTTCTGATTACGGAAAAGATTGCAGCACACGTCTAATGTGGTGCTTAACCCGTGTTTTTCTTTCCTTTTTGCAACTGTTAATTATCCTTGTCCTATTACAAGTCTAGTTACGCCCTGGTCTGCCTATAAGATTCAATTAATATCACCTTATATGAAAACACAAGCAGTTTCACTCTACCTTATGTTTGAAGTTTTTCCTTCTTCTTATTCTCCTGCCACATAACAACCATTATTAATGATCACTTCTTCAGTGCCACATTTCCTGGAGATTTTAAAGTGGTTACTTTCTCAGCACCCTCCCTTAAGAAGCTTTTATGTGGTTCAAATTCCATTGCTAATTATCATGCCATTTCTAACCTTCTATTTCTTAGTAAAGTTCTTGAAAAGATATTCTGTTCTTAACTTCCCAAACACCTTGTTAATAATAATCTCTTTGATTGTTTCCAAGTAGGGTAGATTGTCATCTCCAGCATAGAATGAAACTGTTCTATTCCACTTACAAGAGTTGAAGATCTCTTGAAATCTTACCTAGTGATCATAGCTCTTTTCCCTCCTCATTATTTTAGATGACAGTATGGCATTTGGCAATAAAAAATTAATATTTTATTACAGTATTACAGATCATGAGATATTTCCAATTCTTGACAACTTCATTTTAATGGTAGCACGTTTTTCCTCTAGTTGTTATTTGTCTCTTTTTTTTGCTGTTGTCATTTTATTTTATCCACTTTTGTAACATATTTGATCTGTTAACTTTTATCTGTTTCCTTTTCTTCATTTGCAACAGTCCTGCAATTACTGGAATAATGTTATAATGGTAATAACATGCCACTTTGACATTTGAATTTTTAATTAAATTACTGATCAACTCTTAACTGCAGTGTTTTACCAAGTGCTACTTAGAGATGCTAAAGAAGTTCAGCCATTGATCTCAGAACTTAATTTTGTATAAGCTACTTTCATTTTCATACACTTCAGGAACAGCTTGTATTCCTCAAAGAAAATTCTGCAAATTAACATACTGTACTTGCATGTCAGCTCACTTGCACAGCTAATTAAATATTCTTCATGTGCATTACAGATGATGACTACTTCAGTTTATGTTTCAGAGATGTTTTCCAACATTCTGTGATTTATTTATAGGTATATCTATGGCACTAATCATTGGAGTATTTGAGCACATAGAAATGATTAAAGATACATCAAAATTACTTCTGGAAGGTACCACTTTTCTTTCTCTGCTTTGAAGCTGTTTCTTTACCATAATCTTCTGGAGAATGATTCCTCCTGTGTTCAGTGTCATTACTACATACCTATTGGGGAATGCCATTTAATACAGATATGCCTTGTAGTGAGCTTGAAAGTCATGTGAAAGAGGCTCCACTTGTTTGGGACAGCTTTGTAGGAATTTGTTTCTTATTATTGGCCTGCCGCTGAGAATGCCCTCCTTTCCATTGTCACGAGATGAAAACCAGGGATCTATCAGCCAAGTATCCCAAATGAGTGTAGCAATCACACTGGGAAATTGTGAAAGACAGTGCTTGAGATAAGTGGGCTTCAGCCTTTCATATGTTTGATGAGGGAAGGGAAGGGGGAGGAAGAAGCAGGACAAGGTTTTCAGGATACATACTTTTAGTATGAAGAACTCTCTAGTTTCTCTTTATCCTCACTCACATAGACTTCAGTTCCATTTTGAGGCAAAATTATTCTCTATAAATATTTAAAGAATCAAGATTTTGGCCATAGTACTTAGGTAAAAGCAAAACCTATTTAAAGAAATTATGATGGTAAAAATTAAGTCTTCAAATAGGTCTTGTGATGATAATATTCTACTTCTGAGAACATTGTCTTGAGGTAAAACAGAACTAAAACTCAAGTATTTTCCCCTCTCTGAAAAAGACTACATAAATTGTAAATTAAAAAAAATAAATTATTGTATTTATATCTATTTTAAAGTTCTCATGTTTATTTTCCCCTTCTGGAAAACCCCACACTAAATTCTATCTCAGTTATGGTCCCTCAGGAGTTTCTATTTCCCAAAAAGGAAAACACAAAAATTTTTGATCAGGAGTTGAATTTTACTTGTATACTCTGTTGCAACATCTTTGCAGAAGAGTGGAAAAAACCTGTAACCTGATGAAGTTCAAGTTTGGTTGTGTGTAAATTTATTTTGACTTGTAAGATTACAGATTTTACACATGGGCTGCAAAAGGTGTGCAAGAATATCCATATCTTTATTCTAAAGTCTATAGGACCCCAAAATCTCTTCAAAATTTTCAGGATCCTATTTCATCATGGCAGACAAGCAGTAACAAGAAAAAGAAGTGATAAAGTTAAGCAGATATTGCAGGTAGATTTGTATTTCCTCCCACCATTTTCCCATGCCGCAGCTCATCGACATAGATGCAAGATTCCATAGTTCTAGCAAACAGTTAACATGCTATGAAAAGACAAGCCAAATACAGATGTCATTCAAACATATAAAATATGGAATGACTTCGAATGGATTGTTATGTCTCATTTTCAAATGGGCAAACCCATCCTGCTTTGAGATTTTGGTCTTTGTTTGGCTTTTTTTTTTTTTTTTTCCCTCTCTAGAAGCTTTAACAACATGAATAGGAAGTTATTAATACTTCTTATTCACAGGTGCCCCAAAATGAAATAGCACTCTTTCCCTACTCCTGCTCCAAGAACCATACAGGTCTTATCATTAATATAACAAAAACTGCATGTAGGAATGCATAGCAAAACCGTTTACTTCTTGGAGGTCTACATATTAGACAAAAATAAGTCACAGATTCACTGCAGTAAAAATATGTTGAAAAAAATGTAGTGTATCACTTTCAAGTTACATTATGCATAAAAAGTATGACAGAATCAAATACACTGATAGATTAATGAGCCTATAATCTGAGCTAAAGGAACACCTGAACTCCTGGAGTTCTGTTTGGTGGAACATCCAAAACCTGTTTCTTGCTGATTGTTCAGTGCTACAAGGGCCTTAGGAGATGGATTCTTCATTAAATAGTAAAAAATCTGCAGGGCCAAATTCAGTTTGGCATGGGTGGGAATGGGGAGAAGGGAGATGAGGAGATGGCCAGCTCAGACTGGGGCATCTCCAGCTGTGTGTCCCTGTCAGACAGCAGAACAACGGGAGCCTTTCCACAGCCAGCCTGAATGGCACTGGGTCAGGAATGACTAAAGTGACTAAAGTGCTATTACCACCATATTCCCGCCCCCTGGAGCAACCATTCCTTGCTGTTAGGGGCAGCAGAGAATGGAACAAATCTGGAAAGTACCTGGTTACTGTAGAGAATGATTTAGAGTGATATATCAGGAGTAGGACTGGTAATTAAGGAGGCAATATGGAAAGAATCTGGGTAAAGTTTTAGCAGAGCTCTAGTACCTGAAAAAAGTTCTTTCTGGGACCTAGTGTTTCAGGGGCAAGCATTAACCTGGACAAGGTCAGCACAATTTAAGGGAAGGAGACAAGAAAAATGGCATGAAGTAGCAAATACAAATGATTACACTCTATCCAGTACTTGGGGAAAAAACAAGAAGCGAAGAAGTCCAAAGTACAGAGAGTTTTGTGTTACACTAAACACAGTAGGATACATGTCCATATGGCATGAGTGAGAGTAAAATTTTACAGGAAAAAAAAAGGAGTGCAAAATAGCTTGTCTAAAAATTTGGGAATTGTATAAAATATTTGAACTTAGGGCAAGAGGCATTTTTTTTTGCACTAGAATACTGATGTACTAAGACTTGGAGGCTTTATGCATCTTTTTTTAATAATATAGGAAGTAGAAGAACTTATGGTGGCTCACTTAGGGTAAATTCACAAAGAATCAAATCAAACCCAAGGGAGTAAAATTTATTTTTAAAATACAGGCACAGACATACACAAACACAGAAACACACACAGCATTGCCCAGAAAAAAGGACCTCACTAATATTTTACAATATTTTTTGGCACTAAACTGTTTAGGTCTGATACACATATTTTAAAATTTATTGTGGCATAAGCGTACAAAAAGTAGAGATTTCTGCTAAACAGTAACACCAAGAAAGTGCTAGATACCAAACATTATCTGTATGAGGTCCCTTTGTTAGGAAAAATATGAGGATTTTGTGTTGCATTTGCTACAGCAGATACTACCTGCACTCCAGTATGCTCAATTATCCGGTCCTAACAACAGCATATTTTATTTTAATATCAACCTTTTACTACAGTCAGCAAATATTGTGTATTTTGTTTAAATTGACATGTCATATGTTATTATAAAATATGAAAAGGAATGATTGGTTTTTTTTTTAGTTAGGCAGAATCATTTTACTGTGGTTTGGCTCAAATGAATAGCATATTTTCTTTCAGACAAGCCTCAAAAAAACCTATGAGAAAATAGAGCAACCAATAAAACAAACATTAAAACGTGAAATACGAACTAATGATTAATTGTTTACATTTTTATTAAATTACTTACAGATCTGACTGCATCTTAACCTCCTCTTGGACTGGAAAATTATAAATAATCTTTTTATGAGATGGTTGATAACTGAGATAATACAGGTATCAGTTTTCATGACTATATACAATTCTCCTTTGCGCTCTGTATACCACTTTATGTGTGCTAGCCAAAACTGGTTGTCAAGATTTGTGTTTAAAACAATAACAACCAAAAAAAAAAGTGGCACTCTTTAAGGGTCCAATTGACTGTGTTTTATTATACAATTATGTTAATGCTGAACTCAAGAGTAAATGGGAGTCAGTCATCACAGTCTCATCATGAAATTAAGACAGTGAGATTAAAGTTGAAAAATCTACTATGGTATTGAGTGTAGTCACTGATTATACCATGGAATCGACAATCAAAATACAGTGTAAAAACAGGCAGAGATTTTAAGGCAAGCATAAGTTCCAATTCTCTGAATGCTGTTCTAAAACTTCATTCCATTATCTGCTTTTGTTCAAACACTGGGCAAATATAGACATTGCTTGTGAAAATAGTAGCTGAAGAAATATTACTGAATTATTAATTGATGTGACATTTACTCTAAGCCAATATCAAGAATGTTCTTTCTTGGTGACTTGTTTCACATTGGCAAAGCTGTATATATTTGTTATCACTAGAAGATGATTTGAAATTCTTTTACTTCCAACATTTATGTGCTAGAAAGATTGGTAGCTCACAATATCTTCCTAAAGATGAGAGATCCTACATGATCCAGTTACTTGCTCTTCCAGATATTTTAAAAAGCAGAGAGATTAAAAAGTGCTGCGGCAGGGAGCAGGCACAAGGACACAATGGTGATTGTTATGGAAAACACAAATCCATGATTTCTATATGAGATAATGTTCCTAAAGGACTGGGAAGTAGTAAGTGAAAGATTGAGAAGCCGTAAAAATAAGCAAAAATGTCTCATTGTCTTTGAAAAAAAAAGGAAAGAGAAGGGAAAGGAAAATAAAACAATTTTTGAACAGGAAGTTGACAAAGATAGCAAAATAAGCCTTTCATGTGTGCCTTTTTTGCTGTTTTTGTTTGCATACTGTTTCTCCAAATTTTCAGCTATAATTGTTACTAGTTTTGAGCAGTGGACCAGCATGCTTTATACTCTAGTACACATCCATTAAAATTTCTGTATTCACTAACATATTTATAGGGTATCCTTCCAGATTGGACTGATCATTCAGATAAAAGTGATATTTTTCTAGAGATAGACACATATTTTCCAGCAATATACATTTAATTTTATTTCTGTAATAAAAGAGATCATGCCCTCAAAAACACCATAGGCTTGTTGAGCTTGTCTCTTACTCATGACTTTAATTCTAATAGATCTCCTTTATCCCATAAGAATTTGTTGTTGATAGGGATTTTGTTTGTAAAGAACTTCAGATGAGTGTGTATTGAAAGATGTTCCCATACAGAGTATTCTATTTAGGAAGTATTTTCATTTTAAGGATTATCACACTACTGGGAATTCTGAGCTTTGTACACTTATAATCAAATCAACCCTGCTTCCTCTGAAAGTTTTCATCTCTCAGAAATATCCCTTTTGAGATTGATATTAGTGATTTTATCCACAGAGATTTTTTACAGTTAAATTAAATCTTCATGAAAGTCTTTTTTCCTCACTGGGGAGAAGAACTTGAAGGAACAGAAGACCTAATGCTCTTGTATGTCCATTTCTGCCCATTTGAGTAGAAAGTGCATAAAAACTGTTTGATTTCCCTACAAGCTTTCTATACAAGTAAAGTGTTGTACTCTGGAAATAGGAAGCCTATTGCCTTATTCTCATTTACTGCTTCCAGTCTAGTCTATTTACTGCCACTGGTGGCCCAGAATTTCACTCCAGATCTTAGTTAGTGGAAGTATTGCATGCAAGAATACCTTAAGTCACAGGTAGGGGATTTTTCCAATAAAAAAACACCACTCAAACCTTGCCCCATCCCTCCCCAAGTACAGATGTTTGTAAAAACAGCTATTTCAAATACACACATGGTTTATGGGTTTTTTTATACTATAGTATTTTAAAGATAACTCTACCACTAATTCTTGCATGCTACCTGAGTGAAGATACCAATCAATAAAAGAAGGGACAGGGCAAGAAGAAAGGTGGGTGGGTGGGAAGGGAGGGAGGCAAGCAGGGAGGAAGGAAGGCAGGAAGGAAGGAAGGCAGGAAGGAAGGAAGGAAGGAAGGAAGGAAGGAAGGAAGAGGAAGGAAGGAAGGAAGGAAGGAAGGAAGGAAGGAAGGTAGGTACAGATCCTCCAGTAGTCAGGAGACTGCAATTCTAACATCAACATTGTAAAATCTTCATTTATCCACCAAATTGGAGTGCAATCTTTCGACAATAAATTGTCACTTTAAAACAGATTAAATTCTTACATTATCAGACTCAAAATATTAAGTATTTTGTTATCAAAAATGTCTCATTAAGACAGACTAAAACCATTGCTACTGGTTTGAAGAGATATCAGGCTTTCTCCCACATCTGACACCATCACAAGTCATGTTGCATTATTTAAGTTGCTAATTGTCTATGCACACCAAGCTGCATTGTAGTTAATTTCCCATCATAATCACAAACTGTGATTTGACTAGCCCTTTATAATTCAACTTGCTGTTCATTCAACTGGTTTTTTGCAAAGTATTTTTCTTTTCTACAAATCACTCTTACCACTCCATAATATCACCAAATATTACATTGTCTTTCTCAAATTCCAGTTTCTCTCAGGTATAAAATTAGCTACATTGCTCCTTAATTTTCCAATACTGAAGAGTGCTGAGAACCTTCAGTTGCTATGAGATAGTAAAGGAACAGAGAAGACTCAGCCTGTTGGAAAAATGAGCCCTCTAAATGTATTTGAACTTATATTGGACATGAATTTTCCTGTTGTCCAATTGATCAGTGAATAAAAAAAAAAAAGGCATAATCCTTCTTGATGTTATTTTCTCAGGTTCTGAACATTGATATAATTTCATTGCACATCTTAATCAGAATAACAAGCACTGGAAAAACTTGCACTGTCCACTTCCCTAATTGAAATTTTGTTAAATTCTCCAGAGATGCTTTCTGTAGATGAAATCTCACTTAGACTTCTCCTGCAGTGCTGATTAGTTTGACTAGTTTGTTGCAGTAGAGCTACTCTGACTTTCAAAGTCTCCCCACAGAGAATTGAGTAGACCCTACCATGACTCTCTTCTCAGATATCTCACATGGAACTAAGAACCAGAACAAGATCAAATGCCATAGCAATATTATGATCAGTTTTTATTTTGCCCACCACATCCCAGCCTGATTTACTGCATAATACAGATTGTCTGTCCAAATAAAACCCAACAAACCCAGAGCCCGTTTACTATCTCTTTCTAGCCTTATCATTGGCTTCTCACCTGACATAAGTCAAATACAACACTGAATATAAAGTTATTAATGGAATAATGGCCTTCTCAATGGTGTTCCTCCCCACAAAACTAAAATGCTATATGCATGGGGTCTTATCTTCATAGCATGTAGGGAATATACTGCTATTCTCATTTCATAACATCAAATGCATAAAGAAGCATCAAAATAAACCACTAAGTTTGGGTCCTGTACCTGACAGGTTGAGTTTTTAGGAACAATAGCATTTCTCTAAAATATCATGTTCTCACAACACAATTCCTCCTAAAATTACTTGAAGCTAAAAGATGTCTTAGTTCTGAAGACAAGAGCAAAAGTTTCTCAGATTCTATAAACTCAATTGACAGCCAGCTGTAAAAGGTTTTGCTTTAAGGAAATACTGAGAAAAACTTAATTATTTTGTAGTGAATCAAATCCTACAGAGAGGCCTTAACACTGAGACCACTTTTTCTTTTCCTAGATTGTCCATTTTTTGTTCTTATTACTTGCAGTGAAGAAGGCAGATTTTTGCCTCTATACAGGGGAAGATCCATTCATATGGTTTTTATACTATTGTATCATGAGGTTGTTTGGCTATATCTGTTTTCAAGATCTGCCTGGAATGAAAATCAAAACAATAGTAAAAACAGAATTTCTCCATTTCTAACTGGTAACCTTTTTCAACATGATGCTCCTGTGATATTGGAACACTTGATTTATAGTACCCTTATGAATATTTCATTTTCCCAAAACATGAGGGGGAAAATAGCATTTTTCCTTTAAAGGCATTATCAGCTTCAGCATAAAGAAAAAGAAATTGTTAGACAACTAGAGTGATGAGTAACTAGATTTGGCCATGTGTTTCTATTGATTAAAGAAACTATGTTCTAGAATCATGAAGAAAGCTTTAGACTCATTAAAAAGAGTCTTTATCAAAGAAGACCATAGCAGTGGCTCTCTACCATACATATGAAGTTCAAGGGAAAGTGCTGAATTCTCCACCTGAGATGGGGCAACCCCCTGGATGGATGTGCAGTCTGGGGAATGAGAGGCTGGAAAGCAGTGACACGGCAAGGCACCTGAGGGTCCTGGTCAGCAGAAAGCTGAATGTGAGTCAGCAGTGCCCTGGCAGCCAGCAGGGCCAACCCTGTCCTGGCGGCATCAGGCACAGCATGGCCAGCCAGGCAAGGGAGGGGATTGTCCCACTCTGCTCTGCACTGGGGCAGCCTCACCTCGAGTGCTGGGGGCAGTTTTGGGCACCACAATAGAAAAAAAGCATCAAGGTATTAAAGAGCATCCAAAGGAGGGCAACGAGGATGGTGAAGGGCCTTGAGGGGAAGGTGCGTGAGGAGTGGCTCAGGTCTGTCCTGTCCTCCAGGCTGGTCTGTCCAGCCTGGAGAAGGAGGAGCCTGAGGGGAGATCTTACTGCAGTTACAACTTCCTCATGAGGGCAAGAGGAGGGGCAGGCACTGATCTCTTCTCTGTGGTGAATGGTGACAGGACCTGAGGGAACAGCCTGAGGCTGTGTCGGGGGAGGTTTAGGCTGGATATTAGAAAAAGGTTTTTCATCCACAGGGTGGCTGGGCACTGGAAGAGGCTCCCCAGGGAAGAGGTCACAGCACCAGCCTGGCAGAGTTCAAGAAGTGTTTGGACAATGCTCTCGGGCACAGGGTGTGACTCTTGGGGATGGTGCTGTGCAGGGCCATGGGTTGGATTTGATGACTCTTGTGGGTCCCTTCCAGCTCAGGATATTTTGTGATTCTGTGATTCCATGATTCTGCAAAACACAAAGAAAAAGCAGCAGAAACAAAAACTTTATATAAAGTTGCATGCGTGCATAAAAATTATATCCTGACCTTTTCAATGATCAGTTTATGTCCAGAAGCATAAGAGCTGATAAAACTTATTTTTGCAATATAACTAGAGATGTTGTTATTGGCCATAAATTAATCTGCCCTTTTGAAAAATTCAGCTATAATGTCTATATTCTATACTGTATAAGCTTTGTAAGTTTTAAAAAAGCAAAATGGCATACAACTGATGAGCTGTGGAGTCATATTTTTCATAACGTTGTATTTCCAAAATGACTTATTTATCATTGCTTTACTACTGTGTGGAATAACAGAGTATAATGCTTGCTAAAGTGTAAGTACTTAGATAAACTCATTTATGCAGGACTTGCTTCTCCAATAAGTATATTACTAGTACTGTATTAATTCCAGTATGCTGCTAAAATTATATCATGATAATATTTTGGAAATTTCAAATAGCACTCATAATGTTTCAAAGATATTTTCAATGCTACCTATCATTCATTTTAGCCTAATAATGGGTTGGGAAGTATCATCTGACATTAAAAATCTTCATGAAAGTGAAATTATGCATATAATGTCTTCAGCAGTTAGCCTTGGTACTTAAACACACTTTTCAAGTTAAACTTTGTGCATGACTAGTAGGGGTTCTTTTCAATTTTTATTTTATACACTTCAAGAAACCTCTGGTCACTCCTCTGCTGCTCAGGTGTATCATCTTTTTCTTCTCTCAATTATGCAGAACATGTCGGTTCTGGGGGGGCTTGTCTAAATTTGAAGTTGAATAGCCGACTTAGCAGACCTAAACTTCAGAATTGTAGCATCAGAGAATCTTTAAAGATGGTCAGGGACATCTGGAGAACATCTAGCTTATAGAAGAGTCAGAATGTCTTCTTTAAGCCCTTGATTCAGAAATCACAGCAATAAGTTGTCTTTGTAACGCTGAACCAGCCCAGTTCTCTCAGCCTGTTCAGCTACTTCCTGCTTTGGTAGGCCACCCCTGCGCTCAGGCCAGCTTGTGAATGCATCTCTTGTACTCACAGCTCTGGATTTTATTTTAGTTCGTATGTATCCAAATTCTCTGTTAGTCGCTTCTATTGCCTATATTTGCAATAATCTAGATGGCAATGGGCAAAGCAGCTGCGTGAGTGTTACTTAGGACGACAGAGTCAGTAGGTACTTTCAGGAAAAACACACCAATACTTTGCTGTAGCATTCTTGTTCCAACATGCAATTTTGTCTCTCTCCCTAAATACAAAGTATTGGATATCCACATCCGGACAGAATATGTCTGGTTGCAGCAAAGACATAAGGGAAACTGAGCAATAGCCAGGAAAAAAAATAAAGGAAGTGGCAGACTTGGTTCAAACCCTTCATAAAATGCTGGTGGCACATCTTTTACGTCTTTCAGGACAAAACCACTACAATTTAGGGAACTGTATGCTTCTTATTCATCAACATAATCATTATAAGCTTGCAAGCATGGACTATTCACCTGTTGTACAATATTCATACTCAGAGAAGCAATAAATTAGCTTTTGCCTGGAAAGGGAAAAGAAGGTACAGTGCAAAGCTCTGCGTAGAGCTCCATCAATGACAAATGCAAGAATCATATTCTGTGTTTTGGTGCATTTTTGTGCTGGTATATAATAAACATCTTCTAGATACTCATATCAGGTTCCCTCATTAACATTGGATCACCTTAATTTAAGGACAGAATAGGTACTGTAATCAAAAGCAGGTGTTTTGTGATTAATACAAATGAAAACAAAAAGAATTAATTTGTGACATGAGCCTATATTAACTTCCCAGGCAAACTATTTTAAATAATACCTCTTCTATGATTTGTAAGTGGATACATCTCGACAGAGATAAATCTACAGAACTTCTTTCTTTTAGACCACTTTTGAGCTCTTTTGGTAGTGAGATTCAAATGGGCTTTGTGAACAGCAGCAGCACAATAGTAAGTCAAAATCCTTCTACTTCACCCATTACTGGGGCCAAAAATTATATTTCTTATGTGTAAATGGAAGTTCTATGCATATGAGTAATATCCCTTATTCCTAGGGAGCTCCTTTAAAATAATTCTGAAATTAATATCACGGCAATTTGTAACATGGCAATGGGTGGATTCACAGAATGAGGGTGAATTCCTCTTTCTGACTCAGTATTTCTTCTCAGGAATCAGGATTTTTTTTTCAATAAAACTATACATAGTTTCTAAATCGCCTGCTGACTGAAGACACGGGTTTGCCATAAAGGCAGCAATGACAGGCTCTAGAGCTATCTGAAGTCAAGTCGAATTGAGGGTGGGGGCCATCTGCATTAATTGAATCCATGGCAAAATGAGAAATTCAAATTCCATTTTTGATTAGGAGTATAATCTGAAATTCTTTGTTATACAGACCTTATATATATATAAGGTTTTGCAGTGGGAAGTAATTTCATTGCATTTTTGTATTTTGTGTTAGTTTCAACTGCATGCAGTTGTTTACACAGAAGAGTCATAAGTAATGCTTAGCACAGAGCTTAGAGAGTTGATGGTAAAGCCAGATCTTGATGTTCCTTAACTGCTTTACAGACCATTTTTAAAATCTGGCTTCAGAGGTGCTTATGTAACTATATACAAGGACCAATAAAGTCAGCATGCCATAAGAACAAGTCACTGTGGTTTGATTTCAAATTCTGCTGTGCATTTAATAGGTTCCTGCATGCTTTGGGTTTTTGTCCTAACAATGATTGTATTTTGGAGCCCAAATTAGCAGATTATTATTGATAGTTCATGTGCTCAATAAAAAAATATTCATATTGCTTGAGACTTTAAAGTAAAATTTTTCTTTCCTCTGAAAAGCATACCACAATATCTAAAAAACACACCCAGAAAATGTGGTTTATAGTCGGTCCAACTCTGTTGATGTTAAGATCATCATTTTTCCTTCGCTGCTTCCCTGACACTTTCATGTCAGGCTGTATTCTCACAACAATAGGATTTTTGATTAGGGATTTCTAAACTGTATGTAGAAAAAAAAATCTAGGTTCCAAAATGGTGCTGGTTCCTTGTTTCTATTTATTATAAGTCAATCTTTAATCGTAGCTCGTATGAGGTGTTATAGAGGACAAATAAGGTGAAAAAATTATATGCAACATGAATGCGAAAAATACTTGTCCAGAATTTTTTTTTTTAAATAGGAATAAACAGGATTACTAGTAGGAAATGCTACTGTAAAGTGTAAAGCATTTATAAAAGTTTTACTTTTTGCTTTACTTCATACTCCCATGTAGTTTTAATTTGGTGACCTTAGCTATGATAAACACAAATAAATTCCAGTCTTTTATTAAAGTTTCAGTTGCATTTGCTTTTACATATTGAAAAATAATCAACAGAAATTATAGTCCTCTGGCACAAAGTGGGTGGTGGACAAAATCTGTTACATGTATTATAAAACCAACCAAAAGTCTATATGAAACATCTTGAAAGTTAAGCTCCAAAGGGAACAATAAGGCCAACTATTCCCCACGTTTCAATTTCACTGTATTAGTGTAAAGTATCCTAGGAGGATTCAAAGGCATCAGCTTCTTTTGCATTTTCAATTGTTATCCATAAACACACAAAAAGGGGGTTATACTTGATTTGATCTAGAGTGGATATAGATTGAAAAGTATGAAAACCTTTAGTTCTCTCTTCTATGTTAACTTAAAAATGTCTTCTATATTCCAGTTCTAGGCGATTTTACCTTCTCTTAACCATGCAAAAGCTATAGTGTTTCAAAGCTGCAGATTAGTGATGGTGGCAGCTTATTCCTTTTGGTTATCTACAGCACCATCTTAGTGTCTTGAGGCATAAAAGAATATTATCTGTGTGACAGTTATGGCTAGAGCCATCTATACTGTTCATGCTATCAGCTCTCAAAGAGCTCAGAATAGAAATCATTCAGTTTAAGACATCTTCTGTAGTTTCATTAAAAGCTTAAAATCTAACCTTATGACTAAGGTTATATGAAAATTTCAGTAAATCTACGATGTGGAAAAGTATATATGCAGCTGGGGTGGTTAGCATAGAATTGCTAATCTTTTGTAAAGGCAGTTGACCATAAGCAAGACAACCTATAAATCTGCTTTCCTTCTTTACTTAATTTTCATCACAAATAATGTGCCACTCTGATTGCATGAAATCATCAGGAGTGTCTTCAATTACTGTGTGCAGCCTCTGATCAAAATGACTTCCTCTATTCTCAATCTGGGGGATGATGGGGAGGAAAACGGGAGGAGGGGGGTGAGAAATGCACAGCTAGTTATGTATTACAAATGTCAGGTTACTGTGAAAGTGTATATATTCATATTTAATAATTTCTAAGCTGGAGTTGTGATTGCAATAATGGCTCATTCATATCTGCATTTCATTTAAATGCACTGTTTTGACTCACCGAACATTTGTCATAGATATTATAGCTAAACTTTTTCACATGACCACTGAGGTAATGACAGCATTACATTACCAGAAAACTGCATGACTTGCTGATACTTCCATTTTCCTCAGCAGCTTATGAAATAATCAAAATGTGTGCATGAAATGGCGGCCTGTTCTGAATTTATTTTAATACAGATAGGCTTATACAGAGAAATGAAGGAGTGTAGGACCTCAGACACAAGAGACAATGACTACGCACAAAGCTGAATTTTACTAGCAGGAAAGATGGATATATGGGTATTAGACTTTTCATAGCTATAGGAAGGATAATCTTTCAATCAGATTAATGAGAAAATATATTGCATGGGCCCTACAGCACTTTTTGCTTTCCAGGCTAATACGTGATTTAAATCCCAAAAGTACATTTTCAGCATTACAATATCCTTTGATAATAATGTCGCTTGCACAAAGACAGATAAAAATAAAACAGTCCCCCTTGATTTCCCATTTTAGATTTGAAGTATATTTTCTGTTCTTTGCCTGCAATGAAGTGAATTCTATTGAGAAGAGTCACATTTAATAAGACAAAGGGAATTTTCTAATTATGCTACCTGTCAAGATTTGAATCTATGGGATTGCAACTGCAATTGAAGAAACAGAGGAAGCAATTGCATATAGTCCAGTTTACTTTGGTGTATGATTACTATTTGCACTTAGATATTGCAAAATGTAAATCAAGCACACACACAGAAGCATGCTTTGAAGTAAACACCAAAAGGCAAGTCTCAAAATGGATTTTATAGTCCTTATTTCAATTTTCAGTATGCAATTTCCCAGGCTTTTCAAATTTATCTATAGAAAAATTGTGGAAACCTGTGAAAATGAAACACTTCTAAATAACTCTGAGTCACACAAATATACCATGGTCCAAATGGTAAATATAATTAAAGCACAAATTACTAATGGTAAGAATGTATATGCATAATTATGCTAGGTTAAGCATTTATGCATCTTTCTGGAGAAAGGCAAGTATTGTAGTGGTGAAGAAAAACAAAAAACAATTAAAACTAATGCAATATGAAAAATAATCCTTCCATACATTTTCTTGTAATTTTTGCATAGTTCATATAAGAAACATGCAAACATTAAAGTAAATCTTGCTGTTATAAATGGAAGCCTGAAAGTTATCATACGCTGTCCTTTCAGGGTCCCTGGGGAACTGTTCAATGTGCCCCATCAGACATTACTCTTATTTGCAGCTTTGCAGTCTCGAAAAGACTATGGCACATTAGACAAGGAAAATAAATATTGTGTTCTTGATGGTTTTCTTCATATTACAAGTTTACACAAATTTGTGATACACAATCAATTATTATAAACATTTAATACAAATAGTAAATCAGTTCTTTTAGTGGCTGCATCAATTTTTTTTCTTTATTATTAAAGCAATGTGTAATAGAATAATGCAGATTATGATCGTGGGCATAATCAGCAAGCCTGTTTGAGGTTTTTTTAATCATTTGTGTATGTGTTTATATATATGTGTAGGTGTTTGTGTGTGCATATATGTGTATACATATGTAAATATTCATATGTACACAAACACATACATATAAATATATATGCAAACACAAACACACACACATACACAAAATCTCCTATTGCAAAATGTGCTTTATTTGGTACTGAAACACAATTGGATCTTATTTTAACTCATCTGGTTTTATGCAAGTTGCAAACTGACTTTTCGACTATTTGGTTTACATCTCTATTTAGCTGCTTCTATGGTATTTATTCAGAGAGGGAAGAAAGATGGCCACATCACTTTTTTTTCCATAAAAACATTTAAGCTCTGTAGATGTTTTTTAATAACTCCCAAGTGGTATCTTTTTGAGCACTACTATCAAATATCTTATTACTAAGCTGCAGCTTTAAACATTTACAGTAGGAAGACTACTAAAAATTCATAAATGATTTCAGCATTCTAGTCTGGCTCAGGTTTCTGAATACATAAATATGCAGCATACTCAGTTCCAGACCAAATATTTGGTGTCATCATCCACCCATATGACAAGAGCAAAGCATAAAATTCGTAGGGCTGCAATCTCCTTTCACATCCATACCATACTAACTTCAAAATTTTGAATTATAGATGTGTTAGACAGGCTGCCGGTCTGCCAAGGCTCTTCCACCCTACAAATGGTGTTAGCACTTCCACATGTCTTCTACATTTGTAATTGGTTATTGAAACAGGAGATTATGGGACCAAAGGTAGATTAATTCAGGTAAGTGTCTTTTGTGGGCCAAATTTTTCAAAAGCAGGCATGTTAAATCACAGCAGAAAAATTGTGCTGACCCTGTGATCCTGATATAGGGTAGATCTTTTCCATCTTCAGCATTGTCCTTTCAAAGCAACACAGAAGGTTCATGTACTGAGCTTCTTGCCCTCTGTCACTTCTGAAGCCTCCTCTCCTTCACGCAGAGATCAGAGAGATTTTTGTACCTTGCTGTACGAAAACACCCATGAAGTGACCTTAAAAGGAACCATTGAGAGCAGGGTTGCAGAGGTTTAGAGCTTCACAAAAGTATGAGAGAAGGAGAAGGTGCTTTTTTAATGTCCTTCCCCAATACTAGTTGGTCATGGAAGAGGGTCTTTTTTGTCTTTTTTTTTTTTTTTCCCCAGCTATCACTTGATTGCTGTGGCTGATATATCTATGTATTTCCATTCAGTGGACAGGAAAACCATTCAGTTTCTTCAGTATTTATGAGCTGGCCTCTCAAGAGGACTGGCAGGAGGTACTCCTATCATCTGCAACACCACAAAAAAGTAGAATGAAGTAACTCATTCAGTGAACTACTGCTTTTTCCATGAGAATTCCCTTGGGATTCTATGAAAACTCTGTAAATTTGAGCATAGTCAAGATTATGCCCATGATTTTCAGTGTCTGTGCTTCTGCAGATACAAAACACTTCCTCAATGCAGCTGAAAATTCCTTAGCTCTTCTCTTTAATTACATGTGGAGATATGTTTCTCATACAGTGTTTGCCTTAAATTCATATTTTGCTGGGAAATATCACTTAGTACCCTGCAGGAAACATCTTCAAAAGCAGCCATGAAGATGCCTTGACTTATATAAAGGTGAGGACAGCTAACAGCTATAAACACAATTTTATTTCTTAAGGAAACACTGTGCTGATTGCATGACAGTGTAATCCCAAGTATATAGTTTGCATATATTTTTTAAAAAAATTGTACAGCATTTTAGGAATTATTAGGATGAAAGCCACTATAAAATGCAAAATACTGTGAAAAAGTATGAAAAAAGTAAAGGATAGAAACACTGAAGCAGGTCCTGTAGTGATTTCTAGCTAAGCAAAAGGAAAGGGCATTGAGCAGATTACCTCCCACTAAGCCTGCCTTTCAGGTCTTGTGTTCTGGATGTATTCAGGATTAACTCTCTACTCCAAAAGAGGTGGTACTGTTTGCATAGTAACACATTTCCTTCCTGCTCTCTGTCTATCCACTTTTATACTGGTGGGACTCTGTGCAGGTGGCTTGATGTCCCTCTCCAGAGTCAGAGCAAAAGAGTCATCAGAGTAAACATAGCAGACTTTCCTCAGATCATCAGCTGCCTCAGCCTCGTGGTTGCAGAGAGATTTTCAGAGACATTTTCCCTTCTTCAACCACACATACAAAAGTGAATGCTGTTTTCTACTCTTGGAAATAAACAATATCACAAAAGTTTGGAGTGATCCTTTCCATCATGGCTCCAGAGATTCAAGGAGCTGAAATTTGCCATCCTTGAACTAGGTGTTGAGTATGTTGTTTGAACTTTACTCCTCCTTTACTGCTGCACCATGAAACTTGCCCAGACTGAAGACTTCAGCGTCCACCTCTTATCCTTATAGGAAAAAACCCTTTGTGCGCTATAGTCCTGATCTCTCAAGCTTCCTTAATCTCATGAAGGAAGTGGAATTATCCTCAAAAGTAACTACCCAGAGCTGCAGGTGTCTGTTCTGGGAAGGAAAGCCCAGTAATGCACCACCATGGTTTTGATTCAGACACACAGCAGCAACCAAAGCATTCAGTGCTGGCAGTGGTGGAAGAATGACTACACCAGTCTCTCACTAACTTGTATTTTATGTTTCTTGCAGAGGCATTAAATATTAGAGATCGTTGCTGGCTAAGGTTGTTAGAAATCTTAGAATAAAATTTAGATTTCTTCTCTTCATTCTCTTTTTCATTTTGTGGCTTGCAGCTTACCTTTAATTTGGTGACTTTTTTTTTGGTTCCTTCAGTAAAGGTATCTTCAATATGCCTTTAAGAACAGAAATACTGGGCTCCAAATTTTTTTTAAATTTAGGCGTTCCAACAGGACCTAACATCAGATTTCGTATGGAACTAAACACTCTAAATGTAAAATGAAAGAATTTCAAACTATAACAAAGGGATAGGGAAAAATCAGGATTTTCAATTCAATTACAAAAAAGAGACAAGGTATTCTTCCATCTAGTTTCTCCTGTAGTTCTTTAAGAGGCTGTGTATCAAGAAAAAGTATTGCGTGAAACCTTTTTAGGTTCCAATATCCAGGATATTTTCCCTAGGTAATGGAATTGAAATATGCTTTTAGTGTTGGCACTGTTTGCAAATTACTTTGTGGGATAGGCACAAAAGGAAGAAAAAGATTAATTTTCATGCCCAACTTGTTGACTCTGTTTATTATCTCTTCGGGACTGCAGAGCATACCTATGGAAATGATGGTTGAAAGGCAGCCCTCACCAGAGCAGGAACATAGTTTTAAGCTTGTCCTCATGAAAATTCTTTTCCTTGGTCCCAGACATCACCTGGGACAAGTTTTCTACAGTAAAGGAAGCTGTTCAAAGCTGCCATATGTGGCAGCTACTCAAATCACCTAAGAAGGGCTTAATTTTACTGTAAGGTCTCAATGCTAATTCCAAGTATCGTGTTTTACATGACAAAACACAAATATTCAACTATTTCACTGATGAAGGCATTTTTGGAAGCCTAAAGACATTTACCGATTTGGGCTTTGCTTGAATAAATTTTCTTTGTAGTAACTTGTATGATGCTGTGTTTTGTATTTGTGATCAAAATGATGTGGATATCATAGGAATGTCTCAGTTATTGCTGGACAGTGTACAATGTCCAGGCCTTTTCTGCTTCTCAGCAAGCAGCTGGGGGTGCACAAGGAGTTATGAGGAGACACAGCTGGGATAGCTGAGCCCAGCTGAACAAAGGGACAGGACATTCCATACTAAATAGCTTCCTACTCAGCAATAAAAGCTGTGGGGAGGAATTGGTGAAAATTTGAAGTGATGGCATTTGTCTAACCATTACATGCGATGGCTAAAAATCTGGGAAGTTGTGAATTAATTTTTTATTTTGCTTTGCCTACAAGTGCAGCTTTTGCTTTATCTATTAAACCACAGTGTTTTGGGTATTATTTCTCTTTTGCCCTTCCTGTACTGTCCCCCATCCCACTGGAGGGCAGTGAGAGAGTGGCTGGGTGAGGCTGAGCCACCCACCAGAGTGAAACCTCAACACTACACTGGTCACGTACTGTACTCTGGCAATGGTATCTGCCAGGCTCCTTACTCCAATGGCAGATGCTGTGACATGATTCCATGGCAACTGACGTGTGAGTTTATTACTTACTCTGTATGAGAACATTTCTGGAGCCAACCTGAATAAATTTCTGTGGAGAACATATTAGAAGGTAAGGATGTTCAGCTCCTCCCAAGGAAAACAACACATTGCAAGAAAAGCTTTAGCAAAACAAGGTCCTGGTGCACCCTCCCAAAGCCATAAGTACATTCATACAAACCAAAATACATAATCCAACTTCTCAAGCACATTTAATTTTCATGAGTAAAGTGATTTCTCTATAGACAGAAATTTCAAAGAAGAAATCTCAAACTTCCAGAAGGATGCAAGCTGTAGTTCTGGCATACACTAGCATTTCTTGCCAATAGTGATTTGGAACCAGCATGTGGCTACTTCTAATTGAGGACCAAATATTTTTCAAAAGCATTCATAAAAAATGAATGGTTGATATATCTGAAGCAGCAGACTACCTCCTGTTCTCTTCCCTCCTACCCTGTACCCCCATATTATGCTAGCACTTCATAAAACAGCAATGTAACAAGTCCTTTTTGACAACGAAACTGCTTTTGTGAAGAAACACATTCATTTGCAATCATAATGAACTGAAAATGCTGATTCCACAAATATGGGAAGTGCTGTGTATCCCTCCCAAGAATTTAAAATAGTAAGAAATGGCCCTTACTATGGCAACAACTAATTGGTTTATTGCCCTGATGGGCTAGTGACAAGAAAAGCAGTTGGTAGCAGTGCCTTCATCACAGGGTATTCTAAGAAATAACTAATTTAAACCTTCTCAAGCACAGACATAACCTGCTCCACATGGGAGCATATCTCCAGAGGGTTCATTAAGTTTCTGGCAGTCTAGGTTTTGGAAGCAACAACTAAACACTACATCTCTGTTCTAGTCTTTGCTGATTGCCTGAAGACCTATAGGCTCAATGAATTGGGGTGGGGTGGTGGAAAGAATTGCTAACTGTTCCTGAATATAAACAAATAAAGAAAGTACAAAACTGTATTCAGCAGAGCTTTTCTGTTTAAATGCAGTAGCTGAGAAAATATGTTTCCTGTAATAATTTTAGAACAGTTCCATATTAAGTTTCGGAAAAATGTTGCTTTTCTACGGAGGAATAAATGATCAGTTATTCAGAAGTAAGTGAAGTCAGCACTGCTATATTATATCAGGAAATAATAGGGGCTTTGCAAATTTCTTTCATACTCCTTTATGTTTCTGAGTCCTGTGTACTGAAAAATTCCTTTTGATCCCCGGGTCTTTCTTAAGCAGAGAGGAGAGTAAGTAACCAACTTGCCTTTTACTGGAAAGAGGTGTAAACCTGCTGGGCTTTGTGACTATTCTCTCTATTGGGCCTAAAAGGAAGTACATGAGATATCTATGCCATGTTTTGATTCCATGTTGGAACATGCCTTGCTGACTTGTTTCACATGATTTTATTTCTCTCTGGTATTGCTTTGTGATTTTTCAGTTCAAGCTAACTCCCTCAAAAAGCAAATCTTAGCCAGAATTGCAATTTGGGGTATTTTAAAATAAAAGCTCCAAAGCATTTGTAGCTTTTAGGCGGTTTCCACCCAAACCCATAAATTAGATGTTATATTCAATCCAGAGTCATGAATCTGTGGTTTGCAGTGACACTTGAAACCAGGAAAATGTATCTGTTTCTGGGCTTTTAAGTTCTGTACAGCTCTCTATAATACTGTTGACAGCTATTTAGGTATCACTGGATTTAAATGTTTGCTTTAGAAAATCACATTGGGAGAATTTTGGTTGGTAAATGAAAGCTAGTTTAGAGCTCTGTCCTATTCTGCTAAAGTTCAAAAGGGGAAGGATAAATTGTTCTAGTTTTAAGCCATTTCAACAGCTAATGGAACAGTACAAATGGAAAAGGCCCATGTTGTTGGAGCAGAAGGGTCTGAGTTACACTCCCAGTATAGCCTGTGTGCAGATTACATGACAGCTGTGGCATCTGCATTTACACAGTCACAAATCATTTATGAGACTGACAGTTGTGCCACAGTTTGTGGTTTTCTCTGCCACCAATTGAACTAAAATATCTCAAAGGGAAAGGTTAATGCACTATACTACTGTGCTTGGCATCCATTTGAATATTGAAAAGTCTCTTCTATACTAATGCATAAAAATCATCCAAACCAAAGTACAGTAAAGAGCAGAAAACTGTTCTTGAGGTTGAATTCTGTAAAAGTGCTGGTCTGTATTACTTGCTGTTGATCTATACTGTCTAGGAATGAGGGGGGAAATTATGTCTTCTAAGTATTTATTTTCCTATTTTACTGCAAATGAAGGAGAAAGAGGTCCTGAAGGTTACGCAGAGCTGCCCTCTATTCCCATCCAGCTGGCCAAAACATCCCATATTTAAAATATTTAGTGGGTGCAACGAGTGTATGGAGAATGCTGGATCTTTTAAACTTTAGGAAAGGAGGTGTCTCTCCATCCCAGGAGTAGGCAATTGCCTTCAGTGAAGCGGGGAGAGAGTGTTGCTCTGGAGAGGCACTATGTCAGTAATGATTTTTTCACCTCTCTCTTCTTCCTCTTACATTCATGAAGTCCCCTTGGAAGTACAAGATTTTTTCCTAGTGGTGTTGCTTGTGTTACATTGGTATTTTCACTAAGGTCAGGAAAGGTAATGCTGAGAGCTCCAATTGAATGATGAAGTCGCAGTGGCTTCAAGCAACTTACAGAGGCCTTTGTTTCATTGGGAAATTTCCTTTTGTGCCTCAAGAGGTACAATGGCATCACTCTACAGGGGCTTCCATGAAGAAAACTCTGTGAGTCATTTGAAGCATTGAGTGATGGATATAGATATGTGTTTAAAAGACAATTTAATTTTATTGTTTCTAATTGTGTATTCAATTCAAAGGGATGCCTTTTGCTATGGACAATGTACATGCCCAGCCATGTCTTTCTTTTTCACATTACAAGGTATTTAGACATTGATTACATGGTATTGATAACTATTTTAAAAATACTTGTTCCTTGGGTATGTAACTTGGGTTTTCAAAAGCGTTCAAATCACTTTCAGAGTTAATGGGACTTAGGCTTATACAAAGTTATAAAGGTTTTGGAAAAGGTATCCTGTAATTGTAAGAATATGTTTAATACTTCAAATGGAATTTTTTTTTCTCTATTTAACCACCATAAAAATTCTTGACCAACATTCCTTTCTTCTGACCCCCTCTCAGCTGAACAGTTTGATAAGTTTTCACTCAATTCCATGGGACCCTTCTGATCCAGATCTTGATTCAGTGATGTTCCTTTGCCCAAATCCAAATCCTGAGAAGATGGTCTTGGGGGAATTTTGCCCCTTTTTTCTTCTAACAAAGTGAGGTGCCTCCCATTCCCTTATATCCTGGACACATTCTTAATTCCTTAGAAACATGTTTCTTAAATTAGATATAAACACAGTATTGTTCATTCATATGTAACGTAAATGCATAAATTTTAAGAAAATGCTTTCTATGATAATTGATTTAGCAAAAAATGTTGTTTTTCTTATGCAACTATTCTAATGTAAGTAACTGAATTAACAAGCCACGAGGAGAATATGCATTAAAATATTTACTGTCTACAATTACCTAATTCTTTCTGACTTAACAATGCAATCTATTATTAAAACTACATGTTTTATATGCTTTCTTATTCCACTTCTATTATTTTGAATGTTTTAATGATTGTTTTACAAGGAATAAAAATATACTCAATGAGGAAAATGAAATTAGTTTGATTCCTAAATGAATTAAAAGCAAAAAAATGTATAGACTTTTCACCTAATGCATAATGCATGAGCTATCTTTTCCAACATTTCAAAAGTTAGAGTATGATGGAGAACCAGAAATGTTGAAAAGGACTTCTTATAACAAAGTTTATATTTGAAGTTCAAGAAGGTAGATCAGACATGAAACTCAGACTGTGATTTTTAAAATTTTCTTCTAAAATTTGAGGTGGTAGTATTAGTGCATCAGAATATGAAGATAACCCTTTGGACAGACAGGAAAGAGCTTGGATTTCCAAACAAAATATATTAAATTTTCCATTGTTCATCACAACATATTCTCTAATCCTAGTAAAGAGACTCTGAGGACAAACTGTTGAGAACGTACACTTCACATTTCCTCAGACAGCCAGCTGAGTGCTGTTTCTTTCCCTTATTTGTATTTGAGAAGTGAGCTTCAAGCAGTGATTTTCCAGGTTCCAGCATCTCAGGTGAATGCCACAGTCCTTGTGTTTGACTGCATTTGCCCTGAGTCTTTCTTTTGGGAGTGTTCTGTTCTTCACAAACATTCATTACAGCAGAATTCAAAGTTGGAATTCCTAAGTGAAAATAACATACAATCACCTTAATCCTTTGGCTGTGGAGTTAATAATTCATTTTCTGGCACAATGCCTGCTTTGGCAAATGGAACATTTTCTCATAAATGAATATATGAGAACTGAAGACATCAAGGGGCTGTATATCTGCTCGGGTTCAAGTCACTGGATCCTGAAAAAAAATGGATTGCAATCAGTTTTTCTATGCTCCTGATGAACAACGTATTATTGGCTAAATTGGGATATACATTCTGTCTCTTATGTATTGACCAAAACCCAAGATTATACGTAGGAAGATCTTTCCAGATACAAGTTCATCAAAGCAGGCACCAAGAATGAAAGGAAACAAAGAAATTCTTGAACAATTGGAGCACTCCTTTCCTATGTCAGGTTGGCTGGCTCTTGGGAGTTGTACTACCAGGGAGCTGGAGGAGGAGGCACTCAGGGTCCATGGGTGATGGTCAGGCTGACCAGTCAGTGCCACACTGATGGGATGCCATGCTATTGTGCCCAGTGAGATGTATATAGCAGGATCAGTGACAGGGACCAAGGTCAGCCTCCATCCAAGGATCACAGATGAGTCCCCATTGACGGGCCTGGCCCAGAGTCAAGGCAGAATATCAGGTCAGTGGGTGAGGGTCAGGATCAGAAATGTAAAAAGACAGGCTCCAGCAAGGATCCAGAACGAGCATCTCAGGTGAAGGAAGGTGGGAGACCCCAACAACAGAGCTGCAGGTCTTCCTTTTGCAGCTCTGACCAAGGTCCCACAGCCGTGCTGTGTCAGAGATGACCACGAGAAAAGGCAGTCAAAGCCCTAGGGGACGGTGAAGAAGTGGCAGAACCTGTAGGTGCACTTTCTGTGGATAGCAGAAATGCTAACACTGCAAGTGTGTACATGCTAGCAGAATAGTGAATCAATCTAGAGTGAGGCTGGTTCTGATGGGACTTCAGTGAGATATTGGAGTTGGCCCAAATACATTAATGTATAGATCTTTTGCCTTAATAAATTGAGATCTCTATTTCAAAAATATTTTAAGCTGTCATGTAGATGAACAACATTTTACAATGGCTGTTTCAATGCCTAGAGATAGATTTTTAAAGCACTACCATTTTCTTCCACAAAGTAATCATTTGTGTTTATGGATTATAATACCTAATGACAGATGCTCTTTTGATAACTATTAAGCTGCACTGAAAACTAATTTCATCTGTGATCATTCACATAGTTACCCTCATGTATTCCACTCACATTTCCAAAGTAAAGACATTTGTTTATTGACTCTTAATTTGTGTAAAAATGTGAAATACTAATCCTGGGGGAGTCACTGGCAAAATTCCCATTGACAGCAATGATTTCAAGGTCTGGCCTCCTGGGATTTTCATGTTCTTCAACAGTTTGTAGATACAAAAACATGTCAAAAAACACAACCAAAAGCAAGCAACCAAACAACTAAACAAACCACACCACAAGAAAATGCCCCCCAATAAACAAATCCGCAATTGACTGACCAACCAAAGTCTACTGAACAAAAAAACCCCAACCAAACATATTGCAATTGAAAGTTCTGTCTTTCCACTGTGAGATGTTTGTGAGTGAAAATATTTTGACCTGATGGATTTTTGAAAGAATTAAGGCTAGTAAAGGAAGAGGCTCCTACAATAGGCTCCTAGTTAGTCATCGGAAGAAAAAAAGGTATTTTCAGAGACCAATTTTGATTATATTTGTGCGGGGCAAACCTTTCCCAATGAATTATTTAAGGACCTTAGGACAACTTGACTGTTTAGGTAGGTACCCTGGTGAGATTCCTAAAACTATCAAATGAAAATGAGCCTCATGTGAAGTATCCGAAATACTCAACTGTGTTGACTGTTTTGCATTCAATCTTACATTCTCATCTTCAGCAATTCTTTAGGTGCCTTCCTGTCTGTGAAAGAAAATTAACATATTTCCATTTCACAGAAGGAAGAACCCACTGAAATCCAAAGCACAAAATATTCTTCTTTATTAGGAGGAGTTGAGAGAAATTTGGCCAGAAGTAACATGTGAAAGTTAAAGAGAGCTAAGGAAGTCCCCATCATGTGATCTATTTGTTAATGCAGATTGCAGTAAACTTTATACTGTCTTTTTCAATAAAAAATGGGCATTAGTTAAAGCAGTGGCTGAAGTGTGTTATTATGGGGTTCCTTTGAGATACACTGCACTTTCATAATGGAACACCAGCCATGATGCATGAATAACAAGAATTTTTACACTTTTTATATTTTGTGGAGAAAAAGGATTTCAAGACAGCTGAGATATTTCCCCATTTCTCTCTGCTCATTTAATGAAACGTGTTTCAAAACAATGTCTGTCTCTTTCTTCGTTTTAAAGAAAATAAAACTATCATGGAGCAGAAGAAATAAAAAAAAATTGTTTGTACATTTTCAATAAAAGACTGATGCAAGTTTCTGAAGCATTACCATTGTCTTCAGCATTATGCTAGCTCTGTAATTATAAAATTGCAACAAAAGGGGGGTTGTGCATGAAAAATTACAATTGTGAACATGGGATTCATCCTGCCATTGACAAAAAAAGACACTTCTTTGTATTTGCATTCAATTTCTGTGTGTATCTACAGTTTCTTCACATCCCCTACAAATCCATCTGTGTAGTTATTCCTTTTCTTTAGGCACAGAATATAATAATACCATGGGAAAATAATAAAAAAAAATGCATGCTTCATGATTCTTGCTGAGCGGTTATGTGATTTAAGATCAAAGTCGAAAGAAAAGCTAGGTAACAGCTAAGCTCAAAAATTAAATAATGAAGAGAATTGTGCATTAAATGGCCAATTTGAAATATTCCATATCTTAGCATAATTAAAGTTTTACATATAATGATAAAACCAAATCCTTCAGCACTCCTTTTTGCTCCTAGTGAAAAAAAGATGGATTAGGAAAAAAAATTAAGAATGAACTGGTTATCTTGTCTTTAAAACAACAACAAAAAAAACCTTTCACTCATTTATGGAACACTTCAAAACAGGGACAAATGAAAATGAATTAAAATGTATATATCATCTGCTGTTCTTTCCATCACGAGAAAATTTTCAGGTAGCCAACTGTTTTGAAATAAATTTCCCTGCAGTTGCTATAGTGATGATAATAAAGTTCCTGCCTCAATTTACGTGATAGAGGTTCCTAGCAGAACACTTGAAAAGGTAAGCTAATCATAATGAAGACACTGTTAGTTCTTATGCTCAGAGCAGCCTCCTTGAATTTAGTTCAAAATTACAGGACTCCTCCGTTGTTGTCAATTTTGTTATATGTACATTATCATAATCTTTCTCAAAGTGGCAGTAACAAATTATGCAGCAGAGGCAGTGCTACTCTTTTTGTAGGTTAAGTCAGTGGACAAAGAATATGCAGGTTTGCTACAATAAGCAATGACTGAATCAAAGATATTTCTCTATTAGCTGTTTTTTCCCATTACAAATCTTTGTTTTTTCTAACCATGTAATGACAGTATATTTTTTTCTTCTTTGGTACATATTGTTCAAGTCTCGTTTTATCTCAGTGTTGATGCAAACTAAATAGCTTTAAAGCAGTTACCTGTCAAAATGGATGAGTCATCAAAGCAATGTCAAAGATAAAACATTATTGCTCAGATGTATGTTCTACTGCAATAATTTTGTAAAATAACATAATTTACTCTAAAACATTTGTGAAGCTAAAATAGCTCCCATAATAGCTGGTTTAGAAGTAAAATATGCAAAATAGATGACAAAAAAAATACAATGTCATTAAATATTATTTAGATAAATAAGATAAAACAGAAATATTAAATCTGCCAAAAACTAGGACTAATCATCATGAAAACAATGTTTTAGCAAGGCACTTCTAAAAATACCATTATTTGCAACTGTGATGTAACTATACATACAAGAATGTTTCTGTGTGAGAGTCTGTATGTGTTTTGATGTCTATGTGTCACTGTCATTAAAGGTCTATGAGCTCCCCTCCTTCTGCTACTTTATTGCTTGCATATGTATCATGCCCACCAATAAGTAAAATATTTTATTTATTTAAGAAAGAAAGCATTTGGGATAAAAAAAGAAAAGGCCAAGATCAAATTAAAAGCCAATAAGATCTCAAGCTTGATGTACAAAGGCACAAATGCTATGATGAGGCTATGTCATGTAATAAGAGACCTCAAATAAATTAATGAAAGAGACTGCCAAAGTTAATGGCCATGATGTCAGTAAGCTTTTAATTAATAACTTTCATTATTTTTAAAGTCCTTTACAGCTGGACTCCTAAGGAGCCATGGCTCCAACAACCAAAGAGCCAAGCCAGTTACGATGATTTTTTTTCCATATACTAAAATCCCTATCCTATCTAGAGCCACATTCTCAGTAACAGCATATGTTCTTTGGTCAAATGTGTGAAGCCTTAATCTGACCAGTGACATTCAGGTCAGGAGTACACATATGGTGTGCCATACTGACTCAATTAACCATCCATCAATTTAATTGCATAATATATCAGAAGATGTATTCCACTACTACTTACAGTTAGATGCCAGCATGGAAATAAATAAGACAAAGCAACAATTTTCTGTTGTTTGTTTACTTTAACAGGAATACTAAGTAGAAACAATAATATATTTTATAAGGTAATTTTCTTCTTGGAAAAAAAAATTTTTTGACAGCTAAACTGATCAGAGGCTGCTAGTTTTAGAAACGATACTTCTTGTAATAAGCAAGCGTAGGTGGAAAGCACACGTTACAAGAAAATTATAGCGGTTCCACTGATTCTAATCACATTAATGTAGGGGTAAGGGAAAAAGAAGGTATATTATTTAAACATTATGTAAATTATGAAGAGAGTTAACATATTGCAAACTTATAAGTAGTGACATAGTTGAGTTGATTTATGCAATCACTCCAGACATCAAATCCTTCTGGAATAATATACATGACAAAAAATGACAACATGGTGACAAGCTTAAAAAAAAAAAAAGAAAAGGAAAAAAAGAAGATGAAGAAGAGGAGGAAGAAGGAAAAGAAAAGAAGAAAATTAAGCTTACATTTTAAATATTCTAGGGGAAAAACTTGAAAAAAATATGAGTCAAACAGAAAATCTTTCAATCTGGAATTCACTGAAAGACAGAGACTTCAAGCTCTGGTTACTAACAGTGTTACCTAACATGATGACTTCAGAATTTGTATTACTTTTAGTGTGTTCATTTCAAAACTAGGCCTTAAAATTGCATTCCAAAACATGTATAACATTTAGAATTTCATAAGCAGAAGCTAATGTTTTTCCAGCTTGGTCTGCATACCTGGTTTGTAGCCATGGCAAACCCTGATTCCCACTTGCGAAGTCTGTGGATGTCACAAGTGGTGCACGGACCAGTTGCCAGCCACAGGCCATAATACCTGTTTGAGCTTCTTTCTTATGCCCAAGTCAGGGGCATACTGATGAAATCCCTCTTTGCTGTTTCTTCTTTGAGGTTAGAGAACATTCTAGTGTGATGTGTCCTTACAGACCAGCAGTTGCCTAGAGCTGGATCTTGCTTTCCCATTATTTCCTCCTATGGAAGAATGCACAGTTTGGAGTATTTTGCTTCTTTTTCACCCAGAATATTTAGATATCTTTCCATAGTCACTCCTTTTTATAAAGAAGCAGAAATATAGTGCAGTTAGACACTCTCAAAGTCTAGAATAATGTGATATTGTCACACCTAAAAGTTCAGCAGCAATATTAAAGCACTTTTTAATATAACACTTTGCAAAGAGACAAGGAAAAGTGCTTCTAAAGCTTGTATTTATTTTTTTTTAGCAAGAACATAGTTTTCCAACACGGTATTTTTAGATTTTTAGAGTCATAACAAGCATAGGGTAAATAACATCGCTCTTGCAGAATGAAAAAATCAGAGTAAACACAAGCTATCACTTTTTATTGAGCATCTCAGATAATTAGTGACTTGGTTTTATGTTCACTTTTCATGTGGTTTGCACAATATTCTGATAGTTGTTCTCTATAACAAGTTCTGTGAATTTTCTCCCCCCCCCTCCAAGTTCTTCAAATTCTAGAAATCTTTTATTGATTCTGTTTTTAAGCTCTCTAAAGAGTGAAATTGATTGAAAAGTTTCTTTCAAGGACCTTGGCTCTTAGAGAACAAAATGGTAACTACTGCCTCTGAGGATTCAAGCAGCGATATACTTATTCAAAAGGAATCTTAACATTTTCAAATTATCAACCACTGAACATTCCTGCACATGGTAGGCATGTCTGGGTCACACAGATGTCTCCGTCCCCTACACCTGACATATATCTCTGCTCCTTGTTGCTTTTCTCACATACCCAGACCATTTCAGAGGTTTTTCTCTCTCTAATCCCATGTCTTGGTTCGGAAAACCCAGGCTCTATCTGTCCTGGACCACAGAGACAGAGATGCTGCCAGACACTGTGGCTCAGGGCTTCAAATAAATGAAAGTCCCACTAAAAGGCACAGCCCTCAACCACAGCCGGATAACAAGAGTCCATCCCCATTTCATGAGTCACACATTTATCCCTCAAGGTCTTACATATTGCAGAAAGCTTACAGTTAGGTATCATGTATGCATATATCTGAAAACAAGGAATTAATCTGGAACAAAAAAATTCCTGGCCTTTTTCTCATGGATTTGGGGAAGTATTCTTCTTTGAAGACGTTTGCAGTCTGCATTGCAGGCACAGCAGTCAGGGATGAAGGTTTGTTCCTGAAAAAGCAATACATGCTTAATCAAGGAATAGCAAAACCTAGCTTGATACTGAAGGTGCTAGGTCACGTCTGTCAGTGAATTGGAAAGGCAACTACTCTAGACATTTCTGTTTCCTTTTTCTGAGAATAGAGTTTTCATCGTAGCAAATTTTAGCTCTTGCTAGACTCTGAAACCTAGACTTAAGCTGAATGGAAATCAGTCTGGGCTTAAATTTGGAGTTGATGACTCCAGTAGTTTAGATGTTACAGGTTATCTGTGACTCAGGGACAACTTTCAGGGGAGGCTGAAGCAGCAGCTGACAAGGAGACTTTTATCAAACCTACTCAGAGAAATGAATAGCATAGCTTTAAATCACACACATCTAACAGCCAAATTAATATTTTTATACAAGAATATCTAGCAAATTCAGAGGCTATAGTATTTCTTCATTAAACAGCCATTTGATGAAGCAAATATACTTATTAAAAACCACAAATTATTCACGGTCAGCTCAGAATCAGAAAAAGAATATCCTTTTCTCAAGACTTACTGTAGCAAATAATTCCCTTTTTTTATTACTACTCTGATTTTAATACAGCTCATGGATTTAATTATCCAGTCCGGCATATATTTGTAAAGTTATAAAAAAATTGAAAGTACTATAAAATTAATAGTTATTACAACTAATCCATGATTAATACAGTAGCTGATAGTTTTTACATGTCCCAGAATAGCAGTTTAGAGAATATAATTTCTGAAATCTCATTACAGATTGAGCCAATTTGCTGACAAAGCCACCAACCTGCCAATTCCTTCTCCATGGAACACATACCACTGGGGTGGTCATGGTGCAACCTTAGAATCACAGCATCAGTCAGCCTGTAAATTCAGTCATCCTTTTACCTCAAAAATCATAGTGTCACCTAACCTGGGAAGTTCCTCCATTACAGTTGCCAGGGCCAAAGGGCCTGATGTAGCACAGAAAACCCGAATTAAATTCTTTCCATATCATATCGCCGTGTGACAATCTCCCATTTTAAACCACGTCTTAAGGAAACCCAGGCTTTGTACTGGTATTAGATGCTGTCATAGTATAAGATGATGTGACAGGAGCATATATTGATTAAGAATCTGCTGCTCTCCTTTTAAAATGTAGAAGCTGACTAAAATGAGCAAAAAAAAGGCATTGTACAAATAAACAACACACGTTCTGGGTCACGAGATACTCCTGAGAACCAAAGACAGTGTTTTAAGGTTTTGTCTGTGAAAAAAAATAAATCTGGTGTAAGGACAAGAAAAGACTATATACTAGGGAAACACATTAATTGGGATATAAATTAGAATTACTACATCTAACAGAGCAAACTGCTCCTCAGAAAAGGGCGATGTGTAATCTGGTTTATAATGAGGCACTCATCAAAATGGACCCAACAAACAGAGGCAAACAAACAGTCTGCAGATAGACCTACAAGATCACACTTTAAATAACTCATCCACACACAAGGCAGCTCATGTGAGGTTTTTTGTAGCATTTTAGCTTGGCTTGGCTCTGGGTTTCTTATTTTAAACAAAAGACTGATGCATTACAAACAGGCAAGAGTCTGGATAAATGAGATCTGATGTTTATTCATGACAATTTCAAAAAATGTTCAGATAGTAAACAAAACTTAATTACTTTAGAAAGACATAAAATCTGCTGATATAGGATATAATGCTAAATAATAATCACCAGAAAGCCATCTCATTACTATTGGTTTTGTGTTTGATATGGGTTTGGCCCAAGGCAAAGCCCAAGGCTTTATTTATTTAAAAGGGTACGAAAACAAGGCAATATGCATGTTTCATATTAAATATTGTGATGGCAATACACTATATGAAATGTGATGAGAAAGAAACATTGTGAAGCAATGAGGAGAATTTAAAAATTTATATTTTGTTGTACTTTTTCTCAGACATAAGCAGACTTTCTGAGGGATTATGGGAATACTAATAGCCACTATGGAGTGGTAATTTATTATAATCTTGCAGCAAGAAAGAGCAGATCTACACATGTATATACACACATCTCCCACATATATAGCCACGTCTGATTTTCCTATTAAGTTATCTGGGGTTTTTTTAATTGCAAACTCTGATGAGTTTAAGTCAACATATTTCCTTACTGCTCCTTCTGCTTGTCAGCTGTAGCTGGATTGATAAAATGCAAATGAACAAATCATTAACGAGTACTGGTTATGAATCTCTCAGGCAGTTCAGGACCCTATCAAATCCTGCACCTATTACTTTGTGTGATTGATGTACTATTGTAAGTGATTGTTCCTGATCTTATTAAATCTTATTGATTTTTTCCCAGTTTCTATTTTATGCAGGACCAGGCTTGGACTATTATGAATGTTGCTGAACACTGTTAATCAAGCTTACACAGCTATTTTGATGGCAAACAATTAGAACTCTGAAGCAATACCTTGCAATTAGCTTCAGGGATATGGACCTCAGCACCGTAATAATGAAAGAGACCTTCTCCTTCAAGCAAGGTAATGAGATTTACAATTATGACCCCAAATAACCTCTGAGAAATAACCAATCTGCAAACATAGATGTGTTTATCAATAATTTGTGCCCTTTTTATGAAAATGTATTTTAATTTTTTTTTCANCATTATACATTCAGTAGGTCAGTAGACACAGACATCCATAAGCATACATCTTTATAAATCCACTGTATGTAGTTTTTGAGTGACACAGGCAATAAAAATAACCCAAATTTGCTCCTTTAGAAACTAAAGTGATCAATATGGTTTTGGGAATTGTAAAAGTCTATTGAACATCACAGGTCAATCCTGTGTTACATCCTTTGTTCCATCCAAAGCCATTAAATGTAAAATTAATACATAGATAAAATACAATGAAAAAATTTACCTTGAGATTGAAATAGTATGTTTCCAAAGTTCTTAACTTCCAGTATTTATATTTTACACTTGCATCCTAAGCACATTTTTTGCTGGTTATTTATTTAATGCTATAAACTCTTCCTATGACACTGCACTTGAAGATTAACTCACATACTGTTGCTAGTTAGCATGTTTGCTAATTTCTCCAGCATCTTTTTTTGCTAAAAAGATGTTATCCAACATTTGTACAATATATTTACATCTAAAAAGGAAATGTCTTGAAAATTAGAAAAAAAATTACTATATTTCTTCCTTTATTTCTATGAATTTATTACATTGAAAGCAATTATACTTTGGTTTAACTGATGAGATGAAGAAGTGTACCAGGCTCAGATGCAAGAAAGAACAATTTTCAAATACAAAAAGTTTGGCATCCTTACTGTTCCTTGACAATAATTACTTGCAAATTTCTCTGCTGTATTTGGCATTTTTATCAGGATGGAAGTAGGGTGCTAAGCACACCTCTAATTCTGCTGTATTCCCTTTCATTGCTCATCTTAGCAAAATTTTGAAAGCCCTCTCAGAGCCCTTTTCTGAAACACCCTCTGAAACAGTATGTGTTCTACAAGCAGAGACTAAAACTGTGTCTTGCTGGTGATCTTTTGCTGAAAAGGTGATGGTAAGAATGACAGTTTTTTATTCAATATGTTAATACAGATTCTGGGTAGTATTCTGAGTGAAGAAGGGGAGGGTGAAGAAAAGACAGAATTTCTTAAATTAAAATATTAATTTATTAGTAGACATATTAGACATATTAAAATATGTCTTCTTCAATGTAATGTCAAATTAGGAACAGATTTATATTTTTAAGCACAAGCTTAACAAGATAAACTCTTCTTAACCCATGGAATACATGTGAGAAGTTCATACAGAGAGGCAAAATTGGTATGTGTCTATGGATGTATGCAATATACCATATGCTCACAAGTTTAGAAAGTGGGAGGAAATTTCTGTGCATTCCCAAAGCAGTGTTGAAAAGGTTAAATGGGAGAGCTTAGCGAACATTACAAAATTTTTAAAAGGTTTGTAAGCTAATTCACCATGTAAATTTTTCCTGATTCTTTTTACTCTGAGCACAACCAATAAATGTGAGTTATTTTAGTGCCAATTTCAATTTTTATCAAATAAATATACATTTATTGCTGGATGTAACTGTTAATGAAATGTACATGATATGTAAAATCTATAAAAATGTTGTAGTTATACATTACTCTCTGACTGTTGTACAACCTTTGTAAACAAAGTATAGTATATCAACTTTCTTGTGACAATAAGCAGATTTGTCATCTTGAGGACAGCTAAATGAATTATTTAATCAATAACAGACTACATCTCTGGTGATAAGACAAGCTCAGACAAATTAAAAAGTGAATCAGGTAAAGTATGTCACAAGCAAGATACACAGGTAGTGTAACATACCTTTAATATTAAGCAGAATAACTTTAAAAAAAAAAATAAAACCCAAGCAACCAACCAAGCAACTAAAAACCCACAAATAAACCACCCACAAATTCCCCCCACCCCCAGCAGAACTTAAAAAACCTCCATACCAAAACATAAAGCCAGAGTTGGTTTCAGGAGGATGTGGGGGGGCTGGAGCTGGAGGGTGT
Source organism: Leptocoma aspasia (assembly GCA_013399835.1). Classification (NCBI taxonomy): domain Eukaryota; kingdom Metazoa; phylum Chordata; class Aves; order Passeriformes; family Nectariniidae; genus Leptocoma; species Leptocoma aspasia. The sequence continues at coordinate 296,690 of VXAX01003797.1, forward strand.
GTGTTTCTGTTTTGTAGTAAAACAAGAGGATAACTTCTAAAAATCAAACTATCAAAGAAATGAAGTGGCAAGATACTTCATGCATTCATAAATGCAATAGTTTCAGAACAGTTTTGTAAAAAACAGATGCTGGCAAGACACCGGAAGTCANTTTCACGTATGAATCATTGTTTCTACTGCAGCACAGTGTATAAAGCCTTATAAAATGACAAAAATATAAATTGAAAGTCTGTATATATAGTTTGAATCCACTGGAGGGTTCTACAGAATGAAATGCATCAATAATGTTCAAATGTTGTGAGGAAAATAACACTGAATACTTGTGAGAAAATACTGACATTATGCAAAAACTTGGGTGGTTAAAATCACTTGAAAACGCTTATTTACGTGTTTAGTCAACATATATAAACATATATATATATAAAATAT
>VXAX01003797.1:298539-336039 GCA_013399835.1 Leptocoma aspasia
TTAAAAAAAAAAAATAAAACCCAACCAACCAACCAAGCAACTAAAAACCCACAAATAAACCACCCACAAATTCCCCCCACCCCCAGCAGAACTTAAAAAACCTCCATACCAAAACATAAAGCCAGAGTTGGTTTCAGGAGGATGTGGGGGGGCTGGAGCTGGAGGGTGTGTGTTTCTGTTTTGTAGTAAAACAAGAGGATAACTTCTAAAAATCAAACTATCAAAGAAATGAAGTGGCAAGATACTTCATGCATTCATAAATGCAATAGTTTCAGAACAGTTTTGTAAAAAACAGATGCTGGCAAGACACCGGAAGTCAGAGTGCTTCTAGCTTTGGGCACTTTTAAGTATAACACCTGTACTGAATCTAGATAAACCTGTGGAGGGAGGGATGGAGGGATGGAGGGAGGGAAGGCGGGAAGGCAGGCAGGCAGGCAGGAAGGAAGGAAGGAAACAGATTAGTGAATGCTTCCCTGACTGTTCATAAAGTTTGGTCTCTACAGCATTTGACAGAGTGTGCTCACACCTTTTGTTTTCCTCCTATCCGCAAGAAAGTGCCAGTTTGTGTAGTGCTTATCTGGGCAGCCCAGACACGGAGTAAACATCCAGACTGCACTACCAAAGGCAGACAAAAAAAACCCAGAGAAATTGGTACATTTGCTTTTCCAGATCTTCTAGAATTATGAGCAATAAGGGATTTTTTTTCCTTCCCTAAAATTTTAAACAGGACTTTAAGAACTTTAGAAATCTATACAAATCCTTGTGGCTTCCCATATCTGAAGCTATTTCACAAGCTGCATTTATATTATTTCTAAGGAAGAGTCTGACAGTTCTAAAATTGCATAAACAGAACCAAGCTGTCTGTTTTAAAACTGACTGGCATACAAAATAGTCAGAGCAGCTGTAAATTGTATATGTGCAATTTTAAAATGTTTCCAGCTTTTTTTTTCTCCAATGAATATGCATCTTATAACAAAGGATGCAGCTCCTACAGTTTACTGTTTTCCTTTATGTTTCTCTTTCTACTGTTCCCAGATCTTTTGAATAGCTGAAATCTTTTTTAAGCAGGGAAGAAATTCTCACTTCTCTCTCTCTTCCTCTGCTTCTTTATACAGTATGTACAAATCTCATGGAAATAAGTCTAGAATAATATACATGTCTAGTGATATGAACACTTAGTGTAGCTATAAAGACTAAGTGTTATTTTGATATGCAGGATTAAGTTTGAAATGCATAAGCCGAATAAAACATTGAAGGAAATAAGAATTTTGTGGTGCAGGACACAAATAGATAGAGATTTGCTTCTGTCCCATATATGTCCATGTATTAATATAGGGTAATTATAGCTATAAGCCTCTGAATGCTAGTGGTAGTGATGTGTCTCATTGCTGCCATTGGATTCATGACAGCAAATTCCAATTCATCAAAGCAAACGCCTCTGCATTGCACATCAGGCATGATAAGTCTCTAATAACAGTGTATCATCTCTAAGTTATATGTATTAAAGACATACGCATCAAAGTGCAATATCACACTTGAAAAGTTGTGTTCATGTGAGAATTCAGTGTTTCTAAAGAATTCTTTTTGTCTTCTTGGACTTCTGTACATTTCCTCTTCTATTTTTTTGTAATCCTTTAAGTATATTCATGTCATTCAGGTATTTATTTGTGTGGTGCAGATACCACTTACACAAATACGGATCTCACATCTGATGCACTCCCCCACCATGACACTTATTCATATAACTTATGTCAAAACTGCCTGCCCTCACCTCTTAAGCCCTTCTGAAATGAAGTCCATAGTTGGGGCAACTGTAATGAAAAGAAGTGACTTGAAATAAAATCATCCATCCATGAAAGCTCAATTCACAGCTTTAGGATGGTCAGACACAGATCTTCTTCAGCTTAATTTGTAGCAAGTAGCAATTTGAGCTTCATTTTATATGTTGTACGTGACATACAACAAGGTATAAGGAAAAAAAAATCTAGGGAGTGAGTATGCTGAAAAAAATCAAACCTCAATCAAACCCCAAGATTCTTTGCTTAAAGCTCATGTACATAAAGAAAGTAGTTTCATGTTATGATGTACATTCCCCAAGGTGCACTTTCTCCATTAGAATTTATATCTTCATGCTATTTTATTTTGGCAGTGCAAAACAGATCTGATACACTCAGAAAATTACAGTCACATGCCATCAGGGAAAGATATTAACAAACAGTATTAGCATGTAGCTGGAGGTGAATGCATCATAGACAGACAAACACCAATAAAATATTTAATTTTTATGCACTAACATTGAATATATAAACCTCAACTGGTTAGTTAGTTTGCAGACATAAATTCACCTCTTTGCTAGGAAAATCTCTCTTTGTTTACAGGTGTCTCTGGTAGTTTCTTTGGAGCAAATTCCTCTTTCCTAATAAGAGTGGCAGCCTTTAGACAGATATTTTTATATGCAAAATAAAGATATTAAATATTCTATTAAGAGGTTGCTAGTTAGTTTAAGTATGAAGCAACCTGTACCATATGGTAAAGCCTTCATTTGTCTAAATGGGAAAATAAAGAAAAAAAACCAAACAAACCCAAAACCGAAACAAAACCCCTCAAAAAACCAATTCCTTTTATTTATCTTCAAATTCTAGTGCTTTTTCTATCAGATCACCTCTTGCTCTCCTTCACTACCCCTCACTCTTCCACAGCTTTTCACTCATTTCTATTTATGATCTCCAAGCTATCATCCTCTCTGGTGATGAGACTTGTGATGCTCACAGGTCTGTCCTTCCCTCCCTAACCGCCCTCTCCCCTGTTGTCACTATGGTCCCTAATTTCAGCTGTATCCTTCACTTCTTTGCCCCTCTTTGATAACATTCTGTCTGCTTCTCTGCACCTTGGACTACCCCAAGCATTCATCATCTGTCTTTCTGTCTCTGTCTACCAAAGGGAACCTAGGGAATGCTCCAGCCTTCTGTGTCTTTGTACCCTTTTTAATCCTATATTTCTTAAAAGATAACATATAGGACTTTCGGTCCTAATTACTACATCTTTAACAATCCTTAATTTTCCTTCAAACTTTCTATTGATTTAGCTATGTTTGATTTTATAGATTCTCAATTCCTTCAGTTCTTGAGATTGTATTTTTATTCTGTCCTTAGCCTTTCATATTCTACAGCTCCCGAATTCCAAATCTTCAAACTCCAATTTTTTTCTATTTCTTACCAGCCTTCAGTTTTCCTCATTGTTCGATTCTCTGCCACACATTTTTCTCTTTAGTCCTTTCATATTCCAAATTTTAATGAAGTTTCCTCTGCTACCTGCTATTGACAATGAAAAATATAGAATACTTCTGAAAAGACTCCTCCTTTTCAGACTTGCTTACCTAATGCATTAAATCCTCCGCCTGCCACTCCACATATTTTTTTTTGGTGTTCTTTAGCATAGGTCAGGTGGTTCAAAAGCACCCTCCTATTTTATCTCACATAATTTCCATTCTTCCATTAGCTGCCTTTACTTACCCGAAATGCTTGCTGATGAACAGCTATTTTATTCCTCTAAAAATCTTTATACATACCAGTGGCAAATATTATTACTGTGTGTAAGTACTTGTGCCCAGTGCTGCTCATGAACTCAGGAAGAAGAACACAAATGCAATATCTCCATTTTCTGCAGGTCAGGTCAGATCCACCAGATTCCCGTGTAGCCACATTATTGTTCAACTACTGGCCCCTGGAATTAGCTCACAACTAAAGAGAGAAATATTTCACTATTTGGTTATCTTTTCAGTTTTTAAACCAAAAGCTTCAAGTAACTCTCTCCATCTTTCCTCAGAAGTCCCTGAAATGCTTCCTCTCTCTTGAAAAGGAACTTAGCACATAATTCTTCAGGGCTTCACCACCAAAGGGAAACTTGCACAAAATCTTTACTCCTCCCTAAAAAAACAAACTCCTTCACAATCCAAACAGATTTTTCAAACCTTCTTGCTCACAGTGCCTTTNTATAGATATAAAAACCTGGATTTTCCTGTTTTCCTATTCCTTTTTGAACTTCTGGAAAAAAATCCCAATAATTGGAATAGTTTCCAGTTTAGAGAGCTTGGTTCTTGACAGCTCAGAAGAGGAGAAGCCTGGAATCATATCTGCCCACCAATATTATGTAGAAGTTCCCAAAGAGCAGAGGAAAGGAACATTGTTATCACTCTAGAAAGAAAAATGCGTATTTACACTCTGTTGGCTGCCTGTCATCGGGTACATTTTTGTCTGCTTTGTTTCTTAATTGCACTCTCCAGGCTCCTTTCTACATTGCTGAATTGTCTTTCACAACATCTGCTGTTCATATTGCCTTCCTACTTTATATTTCAGCATTTGTAACTTTTCCCTCTTTGTACCTTCTGCTCAGAGACCAGGAGCATTGATGGCATGCTTTTCCCATTTGCTTGAATGGGACATGCCTTGGTGTTCAGGTGCTATTCAATGGCAGCTTTTTGTTAATATTAAGAAGTAAAACATTGCAATTTGAGCAAGCCTTACAGGGATGCTCAGGGGGCAATTCAGTTAGCATGTGTAAAGCCAGGGAGGCACAACACTGATTTTACCTTTTTTTTCCAATTGTACGTGTTGTAAAATTAGAGTTTGCATTACTGACATTAAAATGTAGGCAATGCAAAGGTTCCTCTTTGGTGCAATTAATCTATCAAGGCAAAAGTGCTTCAGATAGGAATACAATGATTCTGAATACAATGGGAATACAATGATACTGATGATTTGTTTACTTTGTTTTCCTATTAAAACAGAAAAGTTTCCTCATCAGTATTATAAGGAAGGAAGGGAAAAACCTCCTCAAACCTCCTCAAACTTATACATANATTTTTATATGCAAAATAAAGATATTAAATATTCTATTAAGAGGTTGCTAGTTAGTTTAAGTATGAAGCAACCTGTACCATATGGTAAAGCCTTCATTTGTCTAAATGGGAAAATAAAGAAAAAAAACCAAACAAACCCAAAACCGAAACAAAACCCCTCAAAAAACCAATTCCTTTTATTTATCTTCAAATTCTAGTGCTTTTTCTATCAGATCACCTCTTGCTCTCCTTCACTACCCCTCACTCTTCCACAGCTTTTCACTCATTTCTATTTATGATCTCCAAGCTATCATCCTCTCTGGTGATGAGACTTGTGATGCTCACAGGTCTGTCCTTCCCTCCCTAACCGCCCTCTCCCCTGTTGTCACTATGGTCCCTAATTTCAGCTGTATCCTTCACTTCTTTGCCCCTCTTTGATAACATTCTGTCTGCTTCTCTGCACCTTGGACTACCCCAAGCATTCATCATCTGTCTTTCTGTCTCTGTCTACCAAAGGGAACCTAGGGAATGCTCCAGCCTTCTGTGTCTTTGTACCCTTTTTAATCCTATATTTCTTAAAAGATAACATATAGGACTTTCGGTCCTAATTACTACATCTTTAACAATCCTTAATTTTCCTTCAAACTTTCTATTGATTTAGCTATGTTTGATTTTATAGATTCTCAATTCCTTCAGTTCTTGAGATTGTATTTTTATTCTGTCCTTAGCCTTTCATATTCTACAGCTCCCGAATTCCAAATCTTCAAACTCCAATTTTTTTCTATTTCTTACCAGCCTTCAGTTTTCCTCATTGTTCGATTCTCTGCCACACATTTTTCTCTTTAGTCCTTTCATATTCCAAATTTTAATGAAGTTTCCTCTGCTACCTGCTATTGACAATGAAAAATATAGAATACTTCTGAAAAGACTCCTCCTTTTCAGACTTGCTTACCTAATGCATTAAATCCTCCGCCTGCCACTCCACATATTTTTTTTTGGTGTTCTTTAGCATAGGTCAGGTGGTTCAAAAGCACCCTCCTATTTTATCTCACATAATTTCCATTCTTCCATTAGCTGCCTTTACTTACCCGAAATGCTTGCTGATGAACAGCTATTTTATTCCTCTAAAAATCTTTATACATACCAGTGGCAAATATTATTACTGTGTGTAAGTACTTGTGCCCAGTGCTGCTCATGAACTCAGGAAGAAGAACACAAATGCAATATCTCCATTTTCTGCAGGTCAGGTCAGATCCACCAGATTCCCGTGTAGCCACATTATTGTTCAACTACTGGCCCCTGGAATTAGCTCACAACTAAAGAGAGAAATATTTCACTATTTGGTTATCTTTTCAGTTTTTAAACCAAAAGCTTCAAGTAACTCTCTCCATCTTTCCTCAGAAGTCCCTGAAATGCTTCCTCTCTCTTGAAAAGGAACTTAGCACATAATTCTTCAGGGCTTCACCACCAAAGGGAAACTTGCACAAAATCTTTACTCCTCCCTAAAAAAACAAACTCCTTCACAATCCAAACAGATTTTTCAAACCTTCTTGCTCACAGTGCCTTTAATGTCCACTGTGATCTGTTTCACAGCTGGAGTGACTTTTTGCCCTTGTTTCACAATTGCCCGTATTTTACCTTCATGAGCATTTTATTCACTCTCATTAAATAACTTTTATCATGCTGTTGTTCCTGCAAGCTCTAAAGTTATAAAAGAATTGTGCAATTATTTTTTTTCTTTTCTGCTAACCCTAGTAGATTCCCATCAACTTCCCCAACAGTGCAATCTATCCAAAGGAACACCCTTTCTTCCAGAAGTGCTCTCACAAGTAGGAATCCTGCAGGAGTTGGTTTTTTCCCTCCCTCAGCACCAAAAGAGGTTACTCATAAGTGTTAGACACTTTAAAGCCTTCTGTATTCCAGCGTGATTTATAAAATAAAAAGTAACTATTATCAAGTAAAAAGTAGCAATTGTTGGATTATGCTACTGGAGAATAAAATGTATATTTNGCTCAGAGACCAGGAGCATTGATGGCATGCTTTTCCCATTTGCTTGAATGGGACATGCCTTGGTGTTCAGGTGCTATTCAATGGCAGCTTTTTGTTAATATTAAGAAGTAAAACATTGCAATTTGAGCAAGCCTTACAGGGATGCTCAGGGGGCAATTCAGTTAGCATGTGTAAAGCCAGGGAGGCACAACACTGATTTTACCTTTTTTTTCCAATTGTACGTGTTGTAAAATTAGAGTTTGCATTACTGACATTAAAATGTAGGCAATGCAAAGGTTCCTCTTTGGTGCAATTAATCTATCAAGGCAAAAGTGCTTCAGATAGGAATACAATGATTCTGAATACAATGGGAATACAATGATACTGATGATTTGTTTACTTTGTTTTCCTATTAAAACAGAAAAGTTTCCTCATCAGTATTATAAGGAAGGAAGGGAAAAACCTCCTCAAACCTCCTCAAACTTATACATACTTTTCTGGGAGGGAATATGTATTTATTTAATAGATATGCTGAGTACAGCATAGCATTCAATTCCTCTAAATTAAATGATGTAAGAAGCTGGAGGGCTTCTGTCCTGAGATTTTTTTAATAAATATCCACAGGTCTGAATTTTCTCATTTATTTTTAATTAAGGGAACATTACCAAAAGTGAAGTAAAAATACAAATAAATAAACATGGCATTTTACATTATAATATGTATTTACATTATATATTATATATTTACCTTTATAAATTAAAAAAAAATTAAAAATTTAGGGGTGACATTTCTGAACACATCTCTGAACTCTGAAAAACTTTGTATACTTTGTATACAACCTAACAAGGATATATATATTTCCTTCTGGAGTGTACATTCAATTTGAAGAGGTTGCTCAGTTCAGAAATGAATGAATGAAAGAAACTTTACCTCGTGCGTTCACTAGACCCACATGTATTTGCAGTGATATAGGGTAAAAATTATGACACTTAGACAAGAGAAAAACCCCCTTCCTATAATATTCTTCAGTGTTCATTCTCACATCCTAATACAGAAAAGGATTGTTGCCTGCATATTATCAGTAGTCTTCTACTGTAGCTGCAGTATGATGATGGCTAGTGTCACAAGTTCAGGAACCATGCACAGACAGAGACACAAAGCAAGGAAATTGAGCAAGACAGCCAGCACTGTTAAGAAAAAGAAAGCCATAACTTGGTGTTACTTTGAACAATAGGTGATTTAAAAGGACAAAATTGCTCATCAGATCACAATAAACAAATACAGGGACTTTAATGGCTGAGATGGGTAATTCAGGCCTTGGAAGGAAATCTACTTAATCCTTAATCTTTAGCAACAAATTTATCTTAAAATCTTTCAAACTAGCCTTTCATTACATTTTTCTGAAGGAACTATCACAGGAGACTTCATAAAATTGTAAATGTCTTCTATATATTTAATTGAACAATATGCAAGCAGAGCTTGATTGAAAAATCACTTGTGGTAGTTCATAAATTTGAAATTATTAATGAACTCTTCAGTCAAGTGTCTTTGTTTAGGGGAAATATAAACATGAGATGAAAGAGAAAAACTTTCATGCACTTTCTCCATATTCCTATCTTTGATATATGAGAAGTTAATTAATTTATGTTGTCATCTCATTTTTGAGTGGGTTTTCAAAATTGAGGGCACCTAGAAAGATCTGCAACAGAACTGCCCTCTTTTGGCAGCAAATCAGAGGGGGAAAGAAGGTAATTTTAGTTCTTTTAAGCCATGAAAAAGGTTGATTTAAAACAAGTGCTAAGTTTTAGGAATATATGGAAGATATCTTGTGAAAGATATGGACAAGTCAGAAAGGGTAGAGTCACAATATTGTTTCACTGTAATTCCACTGTCTGTTATTAGGGCAGAGAACTGTCCATGCCATCTAAAACCTCTCATGCCAAATTCATGATTTTCCTCTTTTCTGTGTTCTCCCAGAGGAATCTTACTTCCCTGATGCTATTTGGGCTGCACCAAAAATCATAAAGCATCAGCCAACTTTGAAATCCAATGAAGACTTGCTCTATTTGCATGAAAATTTTTCTTTTTGCTTATATTGTACCTCTACATTTCTTTGCACAAGAGTTTAGTGGAGCCTGGTCTCTTGTCAAGTTTCAAAGTACAATGACTCTGAAGAAGGAAGGAGAGTGCATTTTTCTTCACATTCCTGAAATGTGTTAGTATTGAAATCAAGGTCACATCTTCTGTAGGAATGTCTAACGCATGACTAGGACCAGAATAAGTCCAGAAGAGTTTTGTCAAGAATAGAAACACTCTTGAATGGCAGAATCTACACATAAGGGAACAATTCTATTTTCTGTGATTCTGGAATGCTCTTTTTACAATAAGTGTGGCTCCCTGGACTTCTGCTGCTGTGATGAAAAAGCATTTGCAAGAAAGCAAACTTCTGGTAATTTTCTAATATCAAGAGATACAAATTCACAGTGCAGAACACATTGCATTAATGTCACCAGTATATAACAGTATTTTTCTCTGTCACAAACATTTAGCTTATGTTCCCAAATACCATTTTAATACTTTGAAAATAGTCGTTAAGAATTTTCAGTGGATAATTGAGCCGTGTGTGTATTTTAGGACAAATATTGGGAAAAGTCATGTTCAATACCAATGTCTATACCATTTAAACAATGAAAGCATCAGGTAAGTAACAACATTTGGACAGCAAGTCAATATGACTATGAAAGGTCTCCAATAATGAGCAAACTCAAACCAATACACTGTTTGAGTATTTGGCCTTCCTATTGACAAAGGTTGCTTTCAATCACACTGTATCTATTACCATATCAATCATCACTCTAAATGAATACAACATGAACATTGACGAAGACATCACTTAGGCAAAGAAACTAAAGGTTCTATAAAAACAAATAATGGAAGCTTGGTTGATCACAGCATGAAAATTAGACCTAATCCTTAATCATTCTTATTTTGTAAAACAAACAAATTGAAACTAAAAACGTTAGTTCTATTTCTTTCCAGGAACTTAAAATATATGGAAATTGATATCACATTCTTAATTATTAAACATAATGCAATCCAATACTTTGTTTGCTACACAAATTAAGATATGGAATTGGACTGATGAAAATGATTTACGTGCAGGATTAAAATATTGGCAGCTTTATAGAGTGAAATGTCACTATACTGCTGTACCTTCAAGTTTTACATTTCCTCCTTTGAATCCCTGTCAGCCTTCATGAACACTGGAGAGTTTAATCAATGCTTGCTGTAGCCATAGCATAACACTGAATATTTTACCTGTGTAATAATCATAGTGCAGTTTAGTACAAGTCAAAAGCAGAAATTACAAATATATATATTGCAAATGACAAGGTTACATTTTAAATTACATTAAAATTAATTCTTACGCATTTCTATGATTCATTTCTTTTTGTGAAAGCAACCTGTATTTTGCAACAGCTCAATGCACCCTAAGGCAATCAAATTGTATTTAGGATGACTCAGAGGTCATAAAATTCAAACACTTATGGGTTCATGTATTTGAATTACTTTAATTTATATGATACAAAACTCTTGTGAAACAAGCATTTTATTTGCTTTATGTACTCCAAAGGGTGGAATTCAGATTGCAATTTGTGCTGCATTTTTTCAAGATAGTCAATATCGACAATAATATTAAAACTGGAGAAGGAAGAAAAGATTATCATCTTGGTGTTGTGGCAGTCTGTTTTCCTTATAAAACAACCTTGTGTGAAGCTAAAATATAGGCAAGAATGAGGAAATAAGGACAGGGACACAGCATGAAATTTAGGAAACTAAATGAAAACTGAGTAGATATAAAGTTTGTCAAATACATGGAACTTATTTCCAAATTTTCAAATCAAAGCCACTAGTACAGATAATTTAAAAGATAGCTTAAGTTTTTTTATAAAAAAAAGGAACAAATGAGGATATTTAACATAATGACAAAAATCAAAGAAGAAAGTCTAATATATATTTGAAACACATTAGAAATAATTTGTCTTTAAATTAGTTTAGTTGCTATTTTTTACTTTATTTGAATAAATAAAGTTAGGTTTTCTGCCAACTTTCCCAAAGACTTTAATCTATAGAATAGTGCCAATACCTGTAAATTACAAACCACTTGAATAACATTACAAGGGAGAAATATAAATAATAATTTCATTGAAAAGTTCTTAATTTGTATTTAAACAGTATCCTCTTGTGGATATTTTAATAAACAGGTGCAGTGCAAGAAATGCATTATGCCATAGATACATATTTGAAAATATACAGAAAAAAACCACTTATACTGTCAACTGTCAACTGTTCTTTGTTGCATTATTCCTTCAGCACTGAAATCAATCTAATAAATATCTATTGAATAAATATTTTGCCTGGAAATTTATTTTGCCTTGATGTATGTTACAAGCATGTAGATATTTAAGAACATAGAAAGTGCTCTGGTCTACCTAGTCAATCCCCTTGTTGCTATAACACTCAGCAAGAAGGCTTGGTTTTTCCAGCAGATGTATTGGGCTATATCAAATGTTTAATCCACCTGTGCAAGATTGTCAATTTTAGAGTATTTATTCATGGAAGAAATTTGCTTTGCTATCTCCAGTTCTGTGTCTGATGACACACAGAGTGTCAGTTTTATAATACAAAAATATGCAATATTTCAGAAAGGTTCATTAACTAACCTGTTATGAAGACAATTTACATTTACTCTACTTCAGGTCATTAAGGGTGTAATCACTTTAGGCAAACATGAATAGAAAGCTGTAATTTTTCTCCCAACTTGATCTTCATTTTTCTCACAGCCAGCATTCAACAGGGCTGAAAGGGCAGTAGGAATGACTCCACCACATGCCGTTCCTTGTCTCAGGTCACAACAGGCTGACACTGAGCATTTTGCCTTCAGCTTCCCCAGCCACATGTTGAAAATAGATAGTTTTAAGAATTTCAGCATTTAGGTTCAGTTTCTTTCATCTTTAATTTTAAGCCAAATTAAGCCAAAACTTGTTCAGAATCTTTAACCTGAAATTTTACTGTCATTTATATGACAATTGCCCTTGCACTGGAGTTCCCATAGATTGATCTGTTTAGGTATATGGGATGTATCTCAAATGGAACCATACTGCCAATACATTTAAATCAGAGGCCTGAGTGATCACCAGCAGTATGAATTTTAATAAGTCCTAGATTTTGCTCCTAGGATGGGGCAACCCTGGATATACAGACAGACTGGGGAGTGAGCAGCTGGAAAGCAGTGCTGTGGAAAGAGAATCTGGTGGTCCTGGTGTTGGCAAGTTGAATGTGAGTCAGCAGTGCCCTGGCAGCCAGGAGGGTCAGGTGTGTCCTGGGGTGCATCAGGCACAGCATGGCCAGCTGGGCAAGGGAGGGGATTGTCCTGCTCTGCTCTGCTCTGCACTGGGGCAGCCTCACCTTGAGGTCTGGGTTTTGGGTGCCATAATGTAATGATACTAAACTATTAAACAGTGCCCAAAGGAGGAAGACGGTGAAGGGCTTTGATGGGAAGCTGTACAAGGAGAGGCTAAGGTCTTTTTGTCTTTTCAGCCTAGAGAAGAGGAGACTGAGGAAATGAGACCTCTTATCTGTCTACAACTTCTTTGTGAGAGGAAGCAGAGGGGCAGGCGGTGATGTCTTCTCTCTGGTGACCAGTGATTGGACCTAAGGGAGTGGTCTGACGATCTATTGAGAGAGGTTTAGGTTGGATATCAGAAAAAGGTTTTTCACCCAGAGGGTGGTTGGGCACTGGAACAGGCACCCCAAGGAACAGTTCAAGACACCAAGCTGACTGGAGTTCAAGAAGCTTTTGGACGCCACTTACAGACACATGGTATGATTTTTTTAGTTGTCCTGTACAGGGCCAGGAGTTGGACTTGATCATTGTGGATCCTTTCCAACTCAGGATATTCTATGAACCTATGATTCTATATTCCTGTTTGTAATTCTGGCCCCATCCAGCTCTGAGAAGACAAACCCTAGAACAACAGTGAGGGCAAAAGAAATGGCTTACTTCCATTTTGAAGATGTAGAAAAGCTGGACATGATGGATATTTTTTCTTTTTTTGCCCCCAATATCCTACATGATGTACCTGGAGTAATAATACGGGTTTTCTTCAGTAATATGTCAGGAATGGAGCAGGGATTTCAGAACCTAGGACAAAAGTGCAAAGAATTGCCTCTTGCCAACCAAGCTGAAACAATTTAAAGTAACATTGCTTCTGTGGTTCTGCCTGTATTGTTTGAAAGGAAGATTTTTAGTGCAGTAGAGGTTTATTTGTACCATTTCCATAACATTTACAGCACTGGCATATTAATCTAAAAGGAAAATTAAGGGTCATTTATGAAGAGAGGCCTACAGAAGAAGGACTGGTAGAATTAATCACTGATACATAGAGCCATTGATGGAGGCTAAGCAGCTTGGGAAAGCTATGGCAGTATTTCTGGGTTTTGGGATTAGTGTATTAGTGTAAGATGAGTTCTGAAAAAGTCAGGGTTACCAGAAGATGGTTGTTTCTGAGTAAAAAGGACTATATGGTACTGGCTGAAACAAAGTGCTGAACTGGTGATTGGGATATGGATAAGGAAGGTCACAGGCATTCTGAAGTGCTGTTTCCAGCTCTCACCATATACTGGAGAGAGTACTGTGTCCTGTTCTACTTCTGCCCATTTAGAACACACCTTTGCGTGGCACCAGGTTGGTAGCTCCTCAAGACTTCATCTCACACCAGTGACAATGTCTTGCATTGCATCAAAACTTCTGACCAATATTCCCTACCCAGTTGAGTTCATCATATTTTCTACGCCCCTCTTGAATGAGAGGCAATCTCTCCCTTATCAGTCTTCTCCAAAGTAAAGAGCCATTTTAAAAATATATGGCCATGGTACATCAGAATCTGCCCAGACTTCAATATGCTATTGACATTACAAACCAATCCAATTTCAGGTTTCTTTACTACAACTTGCCAGAAAAATAATTTTGTTAGTATGTCTATTAAAATAGCACCTTCCATCAAATTTTTATTGTAATCCTCTGATTGGTCCAGTTTTTTACTAAAGTAATGCAGATTATATCAACATCTTGCCTGACAAATAGCTGGTTGTTTTAAATGGGCATTTCACTTTTGCCTCCACTTATACAGAGTGGGACAGGTAATTTACTGTGGGAGACATGGAGATTCTTTTATCTCTTTTTATAATCCCAAAACTCTGCAGACTTACAACAGTGAGTGGACTTGGCCATGTGAATTCCATTAAACTCAATGAAACTCTCATGCCATGAAATCCCACACAACCACTGAAAATTAATTATTTATAATAATAACACATTTCTCTTTCCATCTGAGCATTGCAAACATCCTTTCCAAGATAAATAATTATGGTTCAAAAGATGCCCTGTACTAATGAGGCAGGCAGTTTATACCTATTTTTATATTTGTGTACATAAAAAAAAAGTCAGACAATTCTAGGTCTGTTTAAGGAAATTTCAAACAAGCTCCCTGTGCTGAGAATTTCACTGTTTTTGATGAACTCCTCCTAGAATCAGTGGGAACTAACTATAGTATAAAATTGCACCAGAGTCTTATAGACATTTTTCTCCACAGGAGTTAAGGGATAAAAAAGCAGATCTCAGTATAAAATTTATTAAGGGCTAGGGCTCTTTTAAGATTTTCTTTTACATAGCACACAAACTCAAAGAGACCTGAGTAGAATCAAAGTGAGTTTGTGTTGAAGTCTGAAACAGAATCCACTAATCTACTCAAATCCACACCCTTAATATTAAAAGGTAGTCCTTCCCATTCTAGATGCTGTTATCAATTCAGACTGGTCAGTTCAGCCCCAGACTCCACATCTGGCCTTTGTTATTCTCCATCTTTGACTGTCATGTAAAATACACAGCTACCTTTGGGTTGATTTTATGGAACTCGAATAATTTTGTATCAAATATTGGCTGACTGAAACACTAAACTGAGAGCTTTATTACATTTGTAAATAGATTAAAGGGTGCCCTAGAAAAACAAATTGAGGGTTCAGAGGGACGAAAAGGACTCTTGAATAAACTTGCCATGACGAACGCTAATGAACAGTGTAGGACTATCATAAGGGCTTTACCCCTGGACGCAGAACCCACCATAAATCACATGTTGGAAAGCTGCACATGCTATTTGTGCACTGGAAACAGAGTTGCCCAAGCAGTTGCTAAGTGCATCGCAGAAGGGGTCTCTGGTGCATTAGCAGTGACAACCTCCAAAGATAATGCCCGCTGGATTCCACTGTGACTGTGGGGAAATTGGACACTTTATAAAGGACTGCCCGGAGAGGTCACCCACCCAAGACCCCCGCCCCACCCATCAAAAGCCCCAGAGACAGCAGCGATACCAGCAGCGCTTGGGAAACATCCAGTGGAGCGTGGTCGGGCCCCGTGTGCAGACAACAAATCAAAAGCCATATTGTCCCACCCCGATTGTGAAATTCACCACGGAGCGTCAGGACCCGGAATATGGGGGTCATCGCGGCACATCATCCCAGGAGATCCCAAGTCACATAAAGAGGATCCAACACATGGAGCTGTCCATCACCGGTTCCCTTCGCAGGGTTCCTGGAATAAAGCCTCATCCTGTGGAACTGCCACACGGAGGTCCTGTCTCTTTGTCCCTGCGTTAGCCTGGGGGTACCTCGCAAAGAGGAGCTGAAATCACTAAGCTGTAATCACTACTGCTAAGAGCTGATCACTAGCAGCCAAAGGCTGCCCGAGCTTTGCAGAGGTTACTCAGCGGCTGGAGGACTGCCTGAGACTCCTAGAAAGTTATCCCCTGTGGGACCTCTCTCTGGAAGGTTGCAGTGTCCGATCAGACCCCCGACTGGCCCCCACAACACTAAACTATAAGCTGTGTATTCATACAAACAATACTGGTTTCATGCTTTGATTTGTGCAGATATCCTCTATGTAAATACTGCTGGCTTTATAAAAGTGTAAATTTCTACATATCTGGTCCCTTAGTTCTACGCATCTTAAAATCTCTCTACAGCCTCCAGAGAGAATTATGCACTGAATTAAGACTGGAATTTGAAGCAACCAAAGCGGACCCATGATAAATATTCGAAAACATTATAGAGAGCTGAATCTGAAACCCCAATTCACCCATGATTTTAGCCTTTCTGACTATATGCCTGAATTGGGTTTCCGTGTTTTAATAGCCATGGGAGCTAAAGGGGTGGCTTCTGTGTGAAGCTGCTGGAAGCCTTCCCTGATGCCTCCCATATTCAAGATGGACCTCAAGCTACTGCTCTAGACTGACCCCATAAACCATCAGCATCAGTGGTAGCACTCCTGGGATGACATATTCAAGCAGGAGAGAAAAAACTTGTGCAACAGCAACTACAGCTGGAGAAAGGCGTCTGAGATAAACATCCCTGCAGACCCCTGGGTCAGTGAAGAAGGAGGGGGAGGAGGTGCTCCAGGTGCCAGAGCAGAGATTCCCCTGTAGCCCATGCTGAAGACCACAATGAGGCAGGAGTGGAGACCCACAGTGAAGCAGAGATCCGTCTTCAGCCCCTGGAGGATCCAACACTGGATGAAATGAATGCCCAAAGGAGGCAGTGACCCTGTGGGAAGCCCATGCTCTGTCCCCATGGAGAGAGGAGCCCATATTGATGCAGGTTTGCTGGCAAGAATGGTTACCCTATTGGAGACCCATGCTGGAACAATCTATTCCTGAAGGCCTGTACCCCATGGAAAAAAGAAGCCATGCTGGAGCAGGGGAAGAGTGTGAGGAGTCCTCTTTTGAGAAGGAAGGAGTAGCAGAGACATGTGATGAGATAAGCTGCTTTCACCATCCCCATTGGTCACTGTGGGGAAGAGGTACAGAATCAGCAATAAATTTGAGCCTGTGAAGAAGGGACGGGTAGCGGAAAGTCCTGGTTATATTTGGTTTTATTCCTCATTTCCCTACTCTGATTTGATTGGTAATAAATTAAACTAATGTTCCCAAATTGGATGTGCTTTACCCATGATGGTAAACAAGTGAGTTATCTCTCCCTGTCCTTGTTTTGACCCATGGGGCTTTCATTATATTTTCTCTCCCGTGTCCAGTTTGAAATGGGAATGACACAGTGGTATTGGTGGGCACCTGGTGTCCAGCCAGAGTCAACTCACAACAATGCCTAACACAAAGTCTTGTACTAGGCATCAGTGACCACATTTTCCCTTCAAGAATGGATGATTGGCTATTTTCTTTTTAAACACAGGTGGAGGGAAATGTGAAGGTGACAACAATTTATTGTTTCTGACAGCTGTTTAATGGAAAACACATAAACAGTCCTAGGAAGTATGAGGTCTCCCAAAGAACAGTGTCCCATTAGCCACTGGAGCAACAGCACTTCCTCTGGAGCTTGCCCTTCCAGGGCCCAGGAGTGCCACATTCATTTTCTTCTTTTATTCACAAGTGACTTCTCTTCAAATGAATGACAGAAAACCAGTCCTATTCAAGGTTGTTTTGTTATTATGGTGTCACTTTAAGAAGGTAAGAAATGATGGTTTATGTCTTCTCAAGCTGAAGAGGACCTAGAACCTGTCACCCACTTCCTGTAAATGAAACCTGATTATTGGTTACTTTAAAGTGCAGGCTTACACTCCATCAAATGGTTTTGAATGACAACAGCTGTGATTCTTGTGTTTCATGTTGAAGTCTGGGTAAAACATTAGACCATATTAGACCATTAGACTAATAAATGAGAATCATAAGGGGACATAGCCCCTCAGACACCTCATCTATAATTTCCAAACAGACTTAGGTATTTGGAAGGTTGCAGTTTTCTAAAGGTATGCAATAATCATTTTCTGCATGACCAGAATAATTTTATTAGCTAAAAAAAGAAGTCTCCAGGTGGTTTATGACAGTTTCTGAAACTTATCTCTCACATGTCTGTGTCTTATATTCCTTCTGCCTTTTAGAGAAACAAGATAGCGTTCAGGAAATCAGGTTTCCCTTGTGAGAGACAACCTGTCCTTTAGTGCCTGCACAAGCTGATCACTGTGGATTTATCAGAAACATAAATAATACCCCGACTCTCTGGAGACCACACCTCCTAGTTTGTACAAAAGTCAGATGCATTTCCTTGCTGATAATCACATACATTTCCTTGTTTTCATTGTATAAACACCTATATTTCACTTTAACACTAATCTATGTTCCTAAGACCTGTACCCAAAAGTCTTAGGCAGTAAATTTATAGAAGAGTAAAACTTAGAACTCAAGTAAAGGTAACCTCAACCTTTTTGCCATGTAGAGCTTAATCCCTCTTCAGCCACCAACACAAAAATTGGAGAATTCTGTTGAAAGAAAACTTTTTTTTTCTGTTTCTGCTGTTCATATAATCAATTGCAAATGTCTACTCTCCATTCCAGATCAGCTTCCCCAGAGATGGTTAGGGTTTTCATGCTATTTCTTCACTTTCAAAAGACCTTACACTAGGAGTAGTCTTCATTCCAAATACTTTCTAATGAAAAGGGAATAAGATTCACAGTGTGGACTGTGCTTTAGTTTGGATGTAATGAAGGAACAACTGTTGCAGAAAGACATAATTTCTTTTTAAAAACATCAGAATAGCTTTAGAAATAAGGTAAATAATTCCAAATACATGCACTGTAGTAGCTTACACAGGTTATTATGTTAACCAAATCAACAACCTGCATAATTTTTACTAAACATCCTTTCCTAGAGTAATAAAGAATTCCGCCTAGCACTTTGGAATGACAATAAGTTTGTGACAAATAAGGCACATTTTAAAAAGGTAATCTCACACTTTTCTGGTAAATAAACAGCAATGTCACTGGGGGTTGGCAAAACTTCAGCTTGTCTTAAACATTACAGTATTTACCTATGCAGCTACCTAATCGAACTTGCAAATCCGAGAGCTTGTGATGCAAGGCCTGAGATTATCTTTCACGTGCAGTTGCAAAGCCAGAAACACAAATTACACCTGCATAAACAAAGGCTAAGCTTCAGAAGGCTATGGGAAGAACTTGCCAGCAATATGATATGATTTTGTCTCTACTCATGCTTCTGTGCCTCAGAACATACCATGCATTCACAACAGACTAACTTCAAGGCAGTACATCACTCTAAATAACAATTCTCTTTTTTATTATCAGTTTAAGTCACAAGCATAACATTAAACTTTTTTTGTCTCTGAATTATTAGATTTAGAGTGTTGGTGCACCAGTTCAAGGTAACTAAACAGCTTTATTATATCATCAATAGCCTTGCAAGATATCCTCATTGTATTCTGCAGGACTTAATTTAAGGAGAAGATACTGTGAAACACTCTATTTTTCTCTATTTTAGAGAGCCATAATCAGATAAATAGTGAGAAGACACAAAAGGAGAATCTGAGATCCTGTGGGAGCAAGAGCAGGAGCCATACTCTTAATCTAATGGGATGTATTTCAGTATAGCACACAAAAAAATAGGTATCTCTTTGTACTGACAATACAGCAATCTCAGGAGCACTTGTCCATGTAGCATGCTGAATATTTATCCTTATTTGTCAAGAGTTTTTAAACAGTATATTGTTATTGCACATGTGCATAGCAGTTTATCAAATAAAAGAGGAATGATCTTCTAAATGAACCCCCTTTGTATTGAACTTTTAAAGCACCATATCCTATCTTCAGTGGAAGCACAAGATCCACTTTAATAACTAATATTAAGTGATAGCATGTAGAACACAACAAAAACAAAGGAAGTAAATCTTCCACTCTTTCCATTTTATGACTTTTTAAAATAGAGACTAAACCCATAATTTTGTTGTTGGTACAGTCAGAAAACTTACAGCTCTAGGTGTAAAATGAGAGGAAGCTGTACTGCAATCAAAAATGAACAATAGACTTAAATAGCACTGAAAGCTTGAAAATAGCTGGCTACGAGCCCAGAATCTATAAATAGTACCAAACTTCTTCATCATAACTCCACTGATGATGACAACATCATCAGGAAATGAAAACAGAAAAAGCAGGAAAAGAATAAAAGCAATGGACCTCAGGAATGAAAGGCCGAGCTATTTACAGAGCAAACTGCTAAAGTTTGACAGTAATCCTAGGGTGGGAAAGCAGCGATGGCAACAAATAATGCCATAAGTCCCACCACATAACTCTGCTAGGGAAGGAGGACAGTAAAAGAAATTGAACCAGTCCACTGAAGAATTAGTGCTATTGGTGCAGATTCTTAATTTTTATGAGAATGCTGAAATGTAATGTTTATCATTCGTCTTCAGCATGATGAATGCAGTATGTGATTTATACAAACAAAACCTTTTACTTAGCACAGAAGTTATGACATACCCTTCCTTCCCTTTTCCATGTAAATCCCTTTAACTTTTAAACAAAACCAGAAATAACATCAATACTACTCAGATTTTTTTTATTATTATTATTTTTTAATTTCTTTTTAGGTTCTCTTCATCAAGCTAAAGAATTCAAAACTCCAAACTCTGGAACAATGTGATCATTTACACAAATAAAAATAGCCCAAAGTTACAGCAATCTATAGGGTAACAACTGACTGCAGAGAAAAAATTCTCCTGTAAAAATACAATGTGACTGAAAGAAGAGCTAGAGAGAAAATTCAGTTCACATTGATGAAAGACAGACTGCACAAAATATGTTCAAAATAAAACAAAACAGGAACAAGTTCCTGTGTTATGCTGCTCAGATCTGGTCTCAAATCCAGACAGGGAACGTGAAGACTTATCATATACACTCATAAACTTGAGCACGTTATTTAATTTTTTTATCATTCCCAATCAATTTCTTAAATCTTGGTCCCTTTGATTAGAAATTTATTCTACAATACTTTTGGGGCGGGCGTGGGGTATGGGGGAAGCTGTTTGCAAAGTGAGACATTGCTTAACATGAAAAAAGGTGACAGATTCTGGATGTCAGTATTCAAATCCACATGGTCTGCATGACTGAAACCTTCTCCCACCAAATACTTCTCCTACTGAAAAAAAAATCAGACCTCAAACTGTAAAGAATGTACAGACAGTCTCAAAAAAGATCCCTTTTCCCCCATTGCTTTGAGCACTCATCCCTTAAACCAGCACTTAGAGGCATGATATTTACCTGAAATATTTGGCAGCATCAGCAGCTGGGTGGGCTGATGAAGGGCTAAGCTGAACACTGGCATATGCCCCCTTTATACACACCTATAGACCCAGTCTGGAGAAGGTAAAAATGAGATTTTGAGGGAGAAGCAAAGATAAAAGCTTAGCAGGCTCATGGTGGGAAACTTAGAAGATGCCAACATTTTGGACAGTTGAGATTACCTAGTTGGTACACATCCTTATTAATTAACCCATTCCATCAAAAGGGGTGCGTTTTGGCTTTGTAGAGTACTAGTTTCAGATTGTGAAAAGCTGAAAGAGCATGTAAACAGAAGCAGACTTTCAAATGAAAATTGAAAATAATAATTCTTTTATTTATAGTAAATAATTATTTATTATAATTTCAGAAGACCCACTACTATCAACCATGCCACTATTTTGTGACACATTACTGCAGGAGACTTTTGGATGAGATGTAGCCAGGTGGACATTACATTCTCAAGGAACTTTCTGTTCTGTGTGCCTTTGCTCTGAAGATGTCACTGGGGTTGACTCTGGAACAGGAAGACTTTTGGCTTGAAATTATCAGCTTTAGACATTTTTGCCCTCAGAGAGCTTCATCAGAGTGTGCATTGTAATACCAAATCAGTATTATGAACCTACTAAAATTAAAAACCCGATGAAATGTCAAATGAAAAGGTTTGAAGCAGCTGGTAGCCCACAACCTTTGAAAACATAGTATCAAATGTATAATTTGTCTAAAAATTTGTCTAAAAAGGAAAGTTAACTTCACATAATAAAATAATTTTATTATGCCCTTCCCTGTTTATTTTAATAATAACTATATTAATAAAAATCGAGATATGATCAAAAAACTGTTTTAAAAGAAATTGAAAATACCGATCCCATGTGCATACAAATGCAGTGGAATGGAGTTTGACTTTCCTACTGGGTGAAGTGAAAGACAGACTGCACAAAATAATCTGGTCTGGGTGGTGAGCAGATTTCCTGGTCTACAGCAGCATTCTTGATGAAAACACAATAAAACAGACTGAGAAGCATAATAATTTTTCTAAATTTCTGGAAGAGGTGGCATATTTGAAAGGAGATTTTAGCGAGGTGGGAATTAGTCTTTTTGAGGCAACAAGGGACAAGAAGACAGGAAATGGCTAGAAGTTGCATGAGGGAAGGTTCATATTAGATACTAGGAAAAATTCCTCCACTGAACGCGTAGTCAGGCACTGGAACAAAATACCCAAGGAAGTGGTGGTATTGCCATCCCTGCAAGTCTTCAAAATATGTGGACATGGAACTTGGGGATATGGTTTAGTGGTGATCACAGCAGTGCTGGGTTAACAGTGAAACTCAACAGTCTTGGAGGTCTGTTCTCAGCCTAGCAATTCTATGGTTCAAAGGTAGTTTCACTCCTGGGCCAATACAGAGTGCTCACAGAGTTGCTGTTAGTAATGACTAAAGTTGAAGAGGTTCAAATCGCTGCTCTAACTACTGGAAATTAGCTGAGCATGTGCACTCCCACACCTGGTTGCCAGCAGAAGCTGAGGATACTCAGACAAGTATCTTAAAGTCATTGCACTTACTGCTAGTGGCTGGGTAAAAATGTCCATCAATTACTTGGGTAGTAAAGTGTTCTTGAGGGAACACTTGAGTGGATTTAAATAGCAAAACAAGAGTGTGTGTCTAAGCGGTTAGAGATACAAGCACATTTTACTTTCAAAAAATATTCCAGAAAGGTATAATCTAAATATTACCCATAAACACTTCATCTGAAGAAATTAGCATGATATCAAGTGCCAAGTTGTGAAAGCTAGAAATTTGTATCTTGCGACTATCATTCCACCATTTACAGCAAAACAGTGCTGATACAATGCACTAACAGCAATACCTAATGCCATTAGGTTATCAAGATTGAAAATATTTTCCAGGACATTGATTTTCCTATGGTGAAAAAAAAAATTAAAAAAAAAAAAAAGAAAATAAATTCTCACAGTGTTTTGGTATCAATTTGACAGAGCCAGACAATCCTTCAACTTGTAAGAAGAACAGTTTAGGAACCTTTAATTCTCCTCACCCCCCGGAAAAGATGGCGGCCTGCCAAAGAGGAACAAGTTTTGTGCTAAGCCTCTGCTTAGACTGCATTCCTGCTACCAGATCTTCCTGCCAGAGGCATCAGTAGGATTTGAAAGGGAGGGCTGTGGGCCACAGATAGAAATTCAATATTTTTTTGGAGAAAAAGATAAGCCCCGGGAGTTCTGTGTTTTACTGCTCTCTTCACTGTGGAGAGTGGCACTTGATGTGATCCTCACTGTTGAGCATGACACAATACATTTCAGAGCTGAAACTATTGGACTGTAGCTAGATTTTGCTTTAGGGTGGAAATAGGTAGTGTTCTAGAATCAAGAAAATACAAAAAGTGATGGGGATGTTGAGTCCTCACAAAGCAAATAAACATAATACAATCAAGCTGGAGGCTTACTGCTCTACCCCCACTTTTATGTACACACACACACATAGACATACACACACAAACATACTTTCTCTATTTTAATTTTTGTAATATAAAATACAGAGCATTTCTTGGCATGCAGAGCCTTGTCACTAGTTTTTGAATTGCATTAAGTCATCTCACCTGGGGCTTAGTATTCACCTCAGGTAGGTATGCAAATCAAATATTTAAAAAATAAAATTAAAAAAATAATAATAAACCCCCCTGGAGCCTGTTTATATAATTTAGCATCCCATTCTGAACTGCATTCCAAACTGAATCAGGTACAAATTTACAGTCAAGTTAATCACATCACATCATATCAGAGATAGGTGCAGAAATAAAAACTGCTTAGCAGTTTTCAGGTAATCACACTCAGTGCTGTGACTTCATGATTTCTTTTACAGGAAAGAATCCTGCCTGCACACAGAAACACACAGTTCTGAGCAGAAATGCTGCAACTGCATATGTTCTTTTGGATATTCAATGACTAGTTACTCGAAGGGCTAAAAACACCTCCAAATGGGGCTTAACAGCCTTGCCTGTTGATTCAAGGAGTTGTGGGGGGAAGGAAGCTTTGTATACATTGTAAAATTCTCAGAAGCCTGAAGTTAAAAAAAATCAGAAAAAGGGGGAAATAAATATTATTCACAAAATTAAGACTCTAAGGAAAAAAAGCAAGCCCTGTAATGTGTTAATGTGACACACAGGATTGCAGAAAATACATAAATACACATAACTTTAACATACATGAAAGAAAGCGTTATTGAAAAGCTGCTCTTTTCTCCAAAATTAAGAAGAAGCTCACCATGGCTTAATAAAATAGGATATGAAGCTTCATTTCAGAACTCCACAAATATTTGCAAAAATTTTCTGAGGTATTTGCCCAGCTGTCATGATGACTAAAAGGGAAAAATAACAGTCTACAAATATTTGAGGGGAGTAAACACCAATGGTGAAGGAGTAAAATGCCATTAGTATAACGACTGATTCCGTAGTTTAAATATGCGTAATGAGACGCTAATAAGATCTGGAAAATATATATTGGCAATTTAGAAATCTTCCTAACAATGGTATTGAATGCCTTTGGACCAGGAACCTGGAAAGAGCTCATCCCCTGGGTCACTTTAGGACTCTCATCTTTCCTGCTAAGGTTTTTCTAAGTTGCACAGATCATTTCAGCTTCCAGTCAGTCCTCCATCAGGGAAAAAAAAAAAAAAAGGGGCTTAGTTTTACCATTTCTATATATAGAAGCTGAATAGTTTTAAAATTAGTGAAGCTGAGGAGTTAAACTAATGCCCAAGCTCTTCTATTTTACCTTTTATAACTTCTTTAACTGTATCAAGCTTAAATGTGCAGCTGAATCCAAATTTTCAAAGCAGCATTCTTTGGAAATGAAACATTACCCTCTTTCTTTCAATGCCAGATTTCCATTCTGTTTTAACATTTAATTATACTAGAAGTTGTTATTTCAAGAAGCTGTGGGTTTGAAACTGCTTTATTTATATAAAACTGATATTTGTCATAATTTTTTTAAGAAGACTATGTACCCTGCTCTTCTGACTAATTTTTCAGTAGAGATGTGGCATAGTAACATTTTCTCCCCGATAAATATTTTTATTAGCTTTATAAACACACTAAAAAAGTTGTTGAAAATGGCAAAAATCAAACCAATTCTAGTGAATTATAACAAAGCTACACTATGGTAATAGAAAACATCTGTTAGTGATTCGTCATTTTTAGGAAAAGTTTATTGTATGAAGCACTAACGGCCAAATTCAAAGACTGCTGCTTTCATAAAAGCCTGACATACGTTTCTTTAAAAAAGTCTAGGAATGTAGCTGACACACAGCTTAAGGTACTGAAAATTATTTTTAAAGTTTAACATTATACTCTTTATTTAGTTTTCTTTGAATGGAGCTGAAGAGATGACTTTCAGCGTTGACAAAGATGGGCCCTTTTTTTAATGATGCCAAGGAGAATTGTAGAGATTCCATCTTGTCACAGATGTAAAACTAGAGCAGAGGAGAAGGCCTGCATCTCTGCTCCTGAGCTAAGTGGGGTGGAGGACGGTTCTGGTGTCCTGGGCTGTCCTGGAATACTCCCAGCCTGGTGGGGATGGTGGAAGGTTAAATACAGACATTGTAATTTTCGAGATAATTCATTTAGATCATCTGTGTGGATGCCCAGAAAGTTTTTATACTGGGACACCTGGAATGTGATGTAAGCATGTATCAACCCATCCTCTGAATGCTCCAGGAAGAGGGAAGCCAGCCCTAACCTGACCTCCACAACACAACTATGGAAAATCCTGGGTTCAACTTCTTTCAGGTTTGGCAAAGTCTTAGTGCAGGGAAGTCATATTCTCATTGTGATTCTCATAAATTAGTACTGATGCCCAGATATTAAGAAGTAAAGACCAAATATGTTCTTGAACACCAAATCCTCAGCTCAGGATCCTGCTGTTGACAGTAAAAAAACAAAAAAATCAATTTGAGAACATCAAGCGATATTTCACATACATAAATATATCTAGGGAAATCATGCAGCTGTGGATGTTTTGACCTGTTGGGGTTGATGCATTTAATGCATGCTTTTTCTGGTCAGGAAAGCAGTGCTACTAGTTAGGAAGGATTTCCAAGGCAAGGCTGACTTCACATATTCTCTGTGCCTCGTATTTCTAAACACCTCTGTCTCTGTTGGAGACAGAAGAATTGCTCAGATATTTCTTCAGATTCCAGGACCCGTTTATATTTCAATTATTTAGGAAAGTCATAAGATGTTCTTCATAGGTCATTCTTGATCCTGTTTTAATTTGTGACTTCACTACATAGAGATGTGGTGGATTTGGAACACTTTTCTCTTTAATCTGCCCCAAATGAAGTACAGATCATTTTCCCTGCAAGGCAGTTCCTTTACAGTACTCCTTCTATCCAGTCTTTAGCACTCATTTGGACTGAGCTATTACATACAATAAGTCATCAGCTCGAATTTAAGGCACCCCACTGCCTTCTGAGAGAAACTCTGGTTTAAAAATTGAAGTTAAAAGACTAGTGAGAACCCTTCAGCTAACATCAGAAACACTGTATACATTGTGGTCAAACACTAATTAAACAGTAACTGAAGTACTAATTAAACAGTTACAGCTAGAGGCTTTGACATTGAGTATAAAGTGTCTGTTTTTTTACTGGAATCATCATGGGTGGCAAAACCAAAACTACCCACAAGATCAAAGATTAAATATCTTTAATTTTGCTAGCTTATTGCTTGTTGATTCAGCTGCAACAGTGGCCATTAAAAAGCTACTATTCAGTCATGGTTAAGGCACAGCAGTACCTT
Source organism: Leptocoma aspasia (assembly GCA_013399835.1). NCBI lineage: Eukaryota > Metazoa > Chordata > Aves > Passeriformes > Nectariniidae > Leptocoma > Leptocoma aspasia. The sequence continues at coordinate 325,362 of VXAX01003797.1, forward strand.
GTATCTCAGAGAAACTCTACTGGGACTGCTACACATCAGCTCAGTTTATACCAGATATAAGTGATACAGCAGTGAAAAAAACTAGTTCCAAGGCTGATTCTTAGAGACAGGAGAGAAGAAACTACAAACTTCCAGCCAGCCTGAGAACCAGAAGCATCTCACAGACAGAGAAGTATCTGAACTAAGCAGCAGTTGATTCTCTGTGTGCCATCTCTACTTACAAAATCTGTCATTTTTGCTGGTAGAAGTCCTTACGTACTTTTTTTCATTTTCCTTTTAATTTTTTTCTTTCTTTTTTATTTTTTCCCCCTTCAATGGGGTGCATTCTCTGAGCTTGACCAGTTTTAACATAAATAGGGTGCTACTCACTAACTTTTCTGTGTTTAATCTGCTGAATACTGTAGATCCACCAAGATTTCAAGTAAGCTGAGATTTGATGAACCTGGCATGACTTTCAGGCTGGAAGTGAAAGAAATTGCTGATATTACTGATGTTTGCGTGACACTTTCAATGTGAGCTGCTACAAATCCATGAGAAATGCTGTAGAGAATTTCAAGAGACACAAAGAAAACTGCTTAATGAATAAGAGCTTGTAAACAAAGGCAAGCCAAGCAATCATAAAAACTCTGTGCATATTTTTCTAGATACTTTCTGGTTCTGTACATTTCCTGTTTTGACAATCATTTTAACTGCTACCATACATCAGTCCAAGGATAAGACAATGCTACAAAAACCACTACAATATATCACTTTCAAGTAGTTCATTTTACTGAAAAATGCTATTGTATTGTTTCAGACGGAGTCCTCTTCTTTTAAAGAAAATACATTTTCATGTACTGTCTTTGTTGTGAGCCAAATTCTTTAGTCATTACTCAGTCAAAACTTCCAATTTACTCTGTGTTAGTTTTGGGTAAAAAGAATGACAAGATTGTTGGCCTTTTTAATGTAAAAATATTGATTTCTGACTTCTGAGTGAGTGGAAGAAATTTAAGGGGTGTGGAGAGAAATACAACTTAGGAGAGAAATAAATTCAGTTTGAAAATGAAGATGCACCTACGGTACCTCTGTCATGTCTTATATCCATATCAACATTGCTCTAGAAAGTCGAGTGTTGGCAATTGACTAAAACTCAAGGAAAAACACTACCAAATATTGACAATGGCCTCAGGAAAACTCTGATCCTTAAGTTGGTAACATGCTAAGAAAAATTCATCCTGAAAAACAAATAAGATGATTAAGAATACAGAGCACATATAAACAAGAACAGCATTGAAAAACTGTGAAGCAGGAGTTTAGATCTTTCATGTTATGCATAAAATCTACAATTTCCAAGTACACATCTGAAAAGGAAAATTAATTGGAAAACCTAAAAAGGAAAACCATAAAATATTAAAGCAAATGCTGCCATAAGGACAGGAAATAAGAGCTGGACTGGAAATCAGAAAGGAGGTGCTGGACTATCAAAGCATTATGGATAGGCTTCTGGTGACCTGAGTGAAGTTCTCTACATCCCTTGACCTTCAATTTTAAATTCTTTATGAGATTAAATGACCTGGAAACATATGAATACATATATATTTTCACTTCCTACCATTTAATGCACTTGCAGTAGGACAAATTTAAAAAATGTTGCAATTAACATGAAGATGATTATTTAAAATTTAGGATAACAGATCATTATGGAGGTCAATAAAAATTAGTGTTGCCACCTATTGGTGAAAATAGAGAAGGCCAAATAATCCCTAATAATAATTTGCATATCCCCAAGGAAGGCCTTGGCCTTTGTAAAATGACTGATAGTTATTGATTCAGTTTGCCTGACCCCAGCTAGTCCAGGGAATACCCATAGCAATCTGTGTGAAAAAGTCATCCTGCCATATTTCTTATTTCTTCCTACTATGGCCATTGCCACTAGACCCAAAAGGACTCAAAGATACCCCCTAAACATAAGAAAGGAATAATTTTTACCATCTACTCTGCTATTGTGCAATATATTAAATAGCAGCACTTCTCTAACAATATTAAATTAATTAGCAATCTAACTCATTAAATAAGAGAAATTATTTTATATTCACTTTTTCATAGCTTCTCATTCTTCTTGTACATATCTCCCTCCTACCACAGAAATCTGCCTTTGATATATTGATTACTCCTTTCCCTCCTCTTCTCCTTGCATTTTCTTCCTTTTATTATATCTACTATTTCTCTTTTATATTTGGTATCTATGCTTCTCCCATTTGTTCACATTACCATCCATCTACCTACAGATAACCACAGGCACATTCCCCCCTCCCATTATCTTAAACAATCTGTCTGTGAAATGAGCAGTGACTTTATGATACTCTTTCTTGGAAATTTGCCTTTCTGTTAAAGAAAAAAACAGATGAAGTTGTTCTGCTTTTTCTGTTTTCTTCTTCCCCAATATATCTTTTTACATTTCTTAAAAAAGTAGTAATGTCAAGACATATAGTTTGTCTTCTCCTTTTGACAAAGTGGCATCCTCAGAAAGACTATCCTATTCTTGCTATTAAATGGGTCAATACACAGCACTCCAGAGGAGCCAGCAAATCCACAGCCTGCCAAGCCCACATTAAGTTCTCACAACCCAAAACAGTTAAGTTTTATCAGTCGCCAGACATGGGGAAGATTTTCCTTACCTCTCTTTTTCATCCCTCCATCAGCAGTAGCATACCATAAGGACAAAGAGCAGACAGTTATCCTGAAATGTGTTTTTGAGTAGTCAAGTACCACTATAAGCCACCTAATTTTGCTTTTGATACATATTTATAAAACAACTTACCTGAAATTGTTTGCACAAATTTTCTATTAAAGACTGCTTATCTAAAATAATAGGAGGCCTTTCAAGGTCCCCCCCTCTCTTCCAAAAGCATAAGAAAATAGAAATGCCTTACAGAGTGCCCTGAAGGTCTACAAAGATGTTTTTAATAAGTTCACAGCTGAAGGCATGTTCAGGGAAACTCTACTGCCAGTCTTCCCTCTAAGATTTTCAAGATATCAGTTCAAGTCCCTCAAATGCCTGCAGCTATTGTGAAAGTCTCATGCCATTTTGTTTTTTATAGGTCAAAAACATACCTTAAATTTGTCAAGAAAAATCAATAGGCAAGCAGCATAGCCTGGTGAGGACAGCAGCCACGTGCTTCCACGAACACACAATGCTTAATGAGAGGACTTTTTTCATTAACTTAGGCTTCTGGATAAACTCATGGTCTAACTCCATAAAAACCCAAAACAAACTCATGCCATAGTGTGAAATAACATTTAAAAATACAGAGCCTTGTAAAAAACTTTCTCTATTTCTCAGGGCAGGAGTAAATGGAAATCAAATAAAATATTTCAACACTAAACAATCCATTCTAACATCAGGGAGAAGGAAAAGCACAAATGGTCTTGGTGTTCAGTGATGGTCAGTGAAGGAACTCTGATTTATCTTGAGGAATATACAAAAAAATAAAGTAAATATTTGTTTCAAAGACCCACCTCAATCCAGATTATATAAATGTTACCTGACATTCCTAATCTGAAGCACAAGGAATGAAGATTTTCAAATTTCTGTGCTTAAAAAAAATGCCCTCACCTGCAACTAGAAAAAGTTTGCTTTACCATATTTCAAGAAACAGCAGAATACATGATATACATTCTTCCAGGCAAAAAAGCCCAATACTGTTACGATGACCCTGTTGATTGTAGGAAAGGAGGAAAAAAAAACCATCCCCATAGTTTTTACTAATCATCTGTTATTAATAATTCTCAGATTGGCATTGCTTCATCTCCTAATTTAGATATATATGGTGAATAGATTTCTTAGCAAGACCTGTAGTCAGCTTCTGAGTGGCCACAAAGTCAGACTGAAATTTGACATTCATTATTTGGTCTGGGATGTCCCCTTGAGTGCAATACTACCTTCAAAAAAGATTTCTTAGCAAAATATTTTCCTTTTTGGAAACACGAGTGGTTAAATGGTTATTTCACAAAGCCTTCTCTTTTTTATTCTTTTTATTTTTTCTCTTTTAAATTAACTAATAAATAAAAATTATAGTTATGGTTAAGAAGTCTGGAATATCATCAAAGTTCCCTTACTACCTGAGGGGTAATATTAATCCAATCAGCTATTGGATCCCTCTCTTACAGGGGGGTGATCTGAAAGAAGCTGCACAATACATTTATTTAAGATGTAAATAGTAAAGCTACTCCCATGTTGTTTGTGTGGTAATACTGGGGGAGCAGTAATACTTTAAAAAAATATTTTTTTATTAAGTGATAACTTTTGTCAAAGTGGAAGATCAAATAATCAACATCACTGCAAAATAAAAGCATGAAAAGGGAGATTTTCCTGGAGTTTTCCAAAGTGGTACATAAGGCACACCACTTTTTAAGCTGTTTCTCTTCTTATTTTCTTTCCTGTCTTTATTTATTTTGCTGCACCTACCATATAAGCCATGTGGCTAAGGAGGATTCCTGTGAAGTGTCTAATTCTATATTCACATTTATCCTTTTTGACTACTCAGCACAGCACAGGTATTTATTTATTAGTTCAGACCTTAATTTGGAGAACAATAGGGGTAGAGCCCACTTAATAGAACAGCAAAACATAATAGAAGCAAACAAACAAAGGAAACAGACAAGCAGCTTGGGGAAGACAAAGAAGGAAAGAGAATATTAAAGCACTAAAATGTAGCAGAGCAAAAGTGTTAGAGACCTATCTGGTAAAAATAAAAGGTGGCTAGTAAGGAAGGGATTTATGCAAGTTCTTAAGGACAAGAAGCTTTCTCTTCTTTCTACTTCAAAAAATACTGTTGCATAGAACAGAGTGGAAAACTTAAGCAAAACAAAGAGAAAACATAGAAGATAGTCCTGAGAAAGCATTTGAGTGGCTTACAAAGCTACTGCAACCTATATTTTCCTTACCCTAGTTGCTATGAACCCTGGCAGAAATTAAGAGTGTATCAAGATTTTTTTTTTCCCAAAGTTTGGCTCTCCTTCTAGCACACTAGGGACTAGCAGTGTATCTGATCATTTTGTTGACAAATGCCATCTTGAAATCAGATGTAAAGATTTCCTCTGCAGAAAATATTCTATAGAGTGCCAGTCTTGATCCTTTAAAGCCCAAAATTCAGTATTATATTATAAAGAATAAACTTCATGGTTTTACTCTGATGTTGTTCCTTAAAAAACCCCAAACTCTGGCCTTGCCAAGTTCTTGTGGATCAACATGAAAAAGATAAAGGTCAGTAGTATTTGGTTGCTGCTATTAGCTGTAGCACTGCCTTAGTTCTTATCTCTGGAGTTCTTATCTCTTATCTCAACAGGCTGGAGGACAGAGGGAAAAGCCAAATTTATTTGGATCTAGATGAGTTACTGTAGTCTCTCAAGTTTTAAAATTGTCCTAGGCTTCAAATACCTTAGTCTAAAAAGGAAGAACATACTCTCAATACGCTCCTTGCTTCACATCTCAAGGGAAGAAATGGCACTGTATTTCAAGCAGGCTTAGATCATTGGAAGAATCTTTTGTTGTTTCTGTTCACTGTAAACAAAGCACTGAAGGCCATGTCGTTATTAGTTTCCACATTCTTCTCAGCCTCCAAGCCTGAGAGCTTTTATAACATAGGTCTGATGCTTACAGTCTTAAGCCTGAAGAGAGGGGAGCAAAGGAAAACAGAAATGATAATCTGGAAAGGAAAAACTGTGATTGTCTTCCTCCCTTTTAACATCTGTCCTTGACAGCTTTTCACCCGATGATTAAGTAAATAATGCACATTGAGTCTAAATGTAAGGTGTGTGAAAAGAGAAGGACACAGCGTATTCTGCATCTGTGGTATATATCACAAAGAGCAAATTTACATGAGACTTTTTGATTCAAGGAGCAATTAGTTTCCTCCATTCTTTTTAGATTTATTCAGGTGAGTAGATGAGAAGGGCATTGGGGCCAGCAGTAACAAATGTGCCTAGGAAGCTATGCTGACAAAGGACAACAACATTCATTTCTTTAAAAGGAATGCCTCCAGATCCTCAGACACCTAGACTAGGCTTCCTAGAGCTTCAGAGTCTGCCCACTTTATTGTGCTCCTCCTTGTTTCAAAACAGAGAGAGAATTCCCCTCTTTCAAGACAGGGAATGCACTTTCTAGCACCAGTCTTCCTTTCCTGCATATCCCACTAAGAAAAAAAAAAAAAAAANAGTCACGAATGTATTTCTTGTATTTAATCACCAGATGAAATACAATTAATACTTCTTTTTCTAAAAAACAGAGAAAACGAGGAAAAAAAAATCTAACAAACTAATGACAGAACACACCCTACCTCAAAATACCCTTTGGTACTGCTGTGTGAGTTAAACTCTGAATTGTTTCCTAATTATTACAGAAGGGTAAAAATGGACTATCAAAGCCAACTTAATTTGCCTCAACTAGGAGCATATCAATGAGTGAATATCTTCCTGATTAAAGGACTGATGTAAAAGATTAGTGTATTTAGCATAAAATCAGCTGTGGCCAGCTCTGGAAATGTCAGCGCTGTATCAGAGACTGTCTGTCTATCCTGTGTGCACTCAAAGTACATCTTCAGAATTGTTGATGGCACTATTACAGATAGAGGCACCCCGCTTAGTGCAGCTGGCATTGAGTGCTGCACTTTTTAATAGAGGCAGCTAGACAAGACCCCTAGATTACACATCGACCCCTATAACTTGAAACTCTAAGGAGAAAGCTGACCAGACAAGCAGTTATGATGATCTATTCAAAGTGGTTGAATAGTCTCTTTTTTTTTGTATGGAATAAACGTACATGAATGAACCTTTGCTTGCAATCTTGCAGAGCCTGCAACCCCCTCCTACTGTTGTCACCTCTTTTCCTCCTTTCTCTTCCCTCTCTGTGCTGCCATTAAAAGAAAATGGAGAAGGGGGAAGGGAAGAGGGGAAGAAAAAAAAATAAGCTTCTCTTAGTCTATTTCAGGTACTTTGAGGGGAAAAATTCAAATACAGGTGCACCAATTGAATGCCACTATAGGGCTTTGGATGTGAGTGTGATGCGTTTGTCTGCAGAACTTGAGAACTTCACCCATGCTAGTTGCTTGACACAAAGTGGTTTGAGAGGAGTGTCCCTGAGAGAGATCAAGTCCACTTCACACTCAGAAAGCCTTTTTTTTCCCCTAGCTCTGTTCCCTTAGCTCCTCCTTTTGTTATACTTCAGTGTGTTTTCCCATTCCACCCTGCAGAAGTGACACTGAATGCAGATGAGCAGTTATAAAACCATTGAAAGAAATTAACACTACCAGATAATTTTATGTGATACCAAATACTTTGGTAATGCTTTTTAGCATGACTTCAGGTATATCAGATATATCCTTCAAGGGCATTGGTAACTGCCATGACCAGAGTAGACATAATTATCTATTATCTAGTTACCATAATTTTATTTGTATATTTGTGTCAAAATGTTCAACATTTCTATTCTTTGTGTTTAGTTTTTTGGACATAATTTATATTTTTTGCTTGAATGCTTTCAACAATATCTTTACTTAAACCAAAATTAGTAAAATATTTCAACATATTTATTTTTCCTAAAAATAAATTCCTCACCTACTTTACATACAATAAATAAGGATGAAAATAAAATCTAAACTTGAAGTAACATTTTCTAGATAATTACAAAAATTCAGATGTGAAATAGGCACAAGTTTGAACTAGAACCGAATTATTTTAATAACAAAATTAGTTATTCTTAATATATTTAACAAAAATATCAGCTGTAGTGCTATAGAGTGTTTAATCTCTTTGTAAAAATATTGAAATAAATTAATTAACCCAACAACATTTCTAAATATAAACAGCTTGTACACTGGAATGCAAGGCTTAAATCCAGTATTAATGAAACTTGATAAAATTCTGTTTCCCTTTTGGCCTTTAGTCTTGTCAGTCTAATTATGACATTTAATCTATATGATCATTATTAATCACCGACCATTATACATTTCCCTATAAATTTCTATGTCTGGTTCACTTCTATGAAAAAAATTCTGAACTTGGATACAATACACAACTACAACTGCACTTACCTTTGAAAATCTATTTTAAGAACCCAATTATGGGACAATTCAGCAAGAGATTCTACTCATAAATTCGGCAGCCTAAGCCATCAACCCCTATATATCTTATACGGTCCATTGGATGATGGTTAAAAAATAAAGTGATGTCAGGGGGGGTATGACACATTGAACTGAGGACTTAAATCTCTTTGGCTCTTCTGCACCTTTGTTGTCTGAACTGAACTTGGATAAGCTGCCTGTTCAGGACTCAGTCAATTATCACTAATAATTTTTTCAGCAGTAAAATGACTGTAGCTCATATTCCAACTATTGAAACACTGAGCCAAATTGTCATAATTGGCATCAATAATAATTTTGCCTTGGTAGAGACCTGTTTGAACAGTGTGTTGCCACATTAAATCATCTGAATTAAATTCCAGCATATTAAATATCAAAACCATGTGCACAGACGAAGAATCAGAACATTTTCCTCAGAAAGGATCTTATTTAAGAGTCAAAGTCATGAAATTTGTCAGCGCGTGTGTTCATGTTGTCATATTTCCACATCACTAGATACAGTCTGTAACAGTAACTAGGAAACAGAGACTTTTTGTACAAAATGCACAAGGCACAAGAAATAGACATAGACATAGATTTAAAGATGTTAATTTATTAAACATGGAGGCACTAGACAGTGAAAGGCTGGGCAGTACAATTCTCTTTTCCCCTCTCTACCCAAAATATCAAGCTCTGCATTGTGTCCAGCATGGGGTTAAATGGCATCATCTGATATAAACAATAAATCAGAGCTGGCTCTATTCAGCGTAATCTTCAGGTCTCAGCCCACCTCTGAATCATCTTGGGGTTTTTTTTCTGTAAGCATAGATGAGATGTTTCTTAGTCTGCAAAGACTTACAGTCCTTCTTTCTCTTTATGGTTTAAAAGTTCAGCTATCAGAATGTTGAGATTATTAATCATGTTTTCCTCTAAAAGCTGACCCTTTCAGATTTAGTCAGTTCTCGACACCAGTAATAAGTCACAACAGGAATGAATATTTCTTGTTTTCAAACACCTAATTTCTTTCTACTTTGAAAACAATGTCCTCTAAGGAAGCGCGGGAAAAAAAAAAAAAAAAACAAAATACACCAACCCCAAAATTATTTCTCTGGCTTCAGATAGGTGGGGCATATAGGCCACCAAATCTAGAAAACAGGACTTGACAATATGTCAAATTCACAAATGGAAGGAATAAGATTGAGTGTACATAGTGACAGCATGGTTGTGAGGTACTGAAGAAGACTTTAATATTGAAAGGGAAACAGAAATATAGCCAGGCAGTCCATTCAAATCTTCTTTGACTTTCAATAGGAAGCAAAATAAGGTAGAGTAATGCCTATTCTCACTCAAAATTGTATTGATCTGAGAAACAAAAAAATTCTGAAGGACTTGTAAAAGAAAGCAGTTCTCTTCCTCCTTGGACACTGTCAGGGGTAAGTAGTCTGCCACATTACTGTCCAAAAAAAAGAAAATCATACTGTACATTACCTTACATAAATAATATTGTCAAAAATATTAAAAATTAAAAAAAGGAAGCAAAAAAAAGTTTTATTATTGTTAATAAAGTTATCCAAGGTGTTTCGGGGGTTTTATAGAAAGATAGAAGATAAACAGTCTCTGCTCCAGAGAACTTATTCACAATAAAAGGAACATGACAATTGAAAGTATAATATAAGCATATAAATATCAGCAATTTTGAGTCGATGCCAAAAGTTCATTTCTAGATTAACATTAATGCAAAAAGCATTACTGCCACTTAGATAAAATAACAAATGTAGAGAAATTGAACTTGCAAATTTTAATATTAAAAGAGGCTCTCTATGACATAATCACATTAATACTCATGTCAGATTTTCATAAATGTATCACATAACTTTTTTTGCGGTAATGTATACTAATTTAGTATAGCTACTAATGAATCAGTTCCAAGTAATGGCTGCATCAAAACTTTGGAAAAAAAATCAAAGCATCAGTATGTGTTTTCTTATTTTCCTGCTCCCTTCTTTCCCCTAAAAGCCCAAATTCTTTCTACTCTTGCTTGATGTGTTTGCATTCACTGTTTAAATACTATAGCTTAACATATTCATACTTTAAATAAATCACAAGGTTAATAATCATATTACTGTATGCTCAGTATGAAGCTTTTTATGACAGTTGAAATATTCATGGATCCTTGATTCCACTTCATTTTCTCAGTCTTTTTGTTTCACTTTCTTAAGTTCTCAACTGCTTAATTTAGGAAGAAACTTCAAAGAGTAACTGACATCTTTGAAGAATCATACGGAAACTGAATCTGAATAGCCCTTTTTACAAAGGCTTGAATTCAGGATCTAACGAAGCTCAAAAAGCAAATGACCCTGCCACTGCTCCTTATACAAAAGGGGTCAGGCACAGTTTTGCATCTACAGTATTGCTAACTTTGAATTTTTTCCATATGAGAAATACTCAGTTATAATGAGTTCAGAAATTGTTAGCCTGCTGTTTATAGTGTAACTGAAAAATTTTAACATTAGCCAATTTGAATGTGCATCTCATCACAATCTGAACTTTCTCCTAAAATGGTTGCTCTCTCCCCATAATCC
>VXAX01003797.1:338539-484002 GCA_013399835.1 Leptocoma aspasia
TATTCTTATAATATTCCAAAGCTGTAATTTAAAGAGTTTAAAAAAATAAAGGGAAAGAACATAAGTGTCTTTCTGAGGAAAGTTATTGATGCAGCTTATAATAATGAGGCATAGTTTGTACCTACTTTGCAAAATTTCATTACAGGAAAGAATTGCTCCAATTTTATACAAAAAAAACCCCAACCCATTCAAAATGACAAAATGTGTTTGGATAGAAATTTAAAAAATTCAAGGACGTTTGAACGTTAGCTGTCATTATGGTCCAGTTCACTGTTTATTTCTTTGGTATGCATCTCCTGACCTGTATATAAAATTCATAGTTTCAGAAGTGACATGTGCAAGCCTTGGACAACTGGGGAAAAGGCATATTTCCTGACCTTGTAACCATAGCAACCACTTGCTGATTGGTAGCAGGCAGCCTTTCCATCCTTTACCACTGAAGGCAAGTATGTGAGATTGCTGGCTTTGTTTGTGGCTTGTGCTTTATTTACATGCAAACACGAATGTCAGCCTTAAAATCCCCCTTCCTTTTTTGTTCATTTGTATGTTTTTGTTGAACATTATGGTAGGAAAGCAGGGAACGAAAGATTCTTATTTCATAGTTTTGCAATCAATTTACTACAAATATTAAAGCAATAAGTGATTCCACTTTAAAACATGCACATACACTTTGAACAAAGTTGGAAAGATGAACAAAATTTTGCCATTTGTGCTATTAAGATGTGCTTCGGCAAACAATAATGTTTTATAATTGATTCCAGTGTTCAGGAGAAAAAAACCCATATTTTTTAAAATGCACTTCAATAGGACCTGTTCATAAAATAGCATTTTCTTCTTTTTCTACATTTTTCTTTCCTTTATTATTTTGATATTACAGAGTAGACTGAGCAAAATGTAAATTATAAAATACTTTAATGTGAAGGCTGTCTCAGTCCACGATTAAGGTTCCAAATTTTCCTTTCAGCATCACATTAAACAGGTTGGAGGCTCTCAGTCCAGCTGAATCCTTTGTTGATAGCAGTCACAAACACACCTCCCCAAAGCCTCCACTACAGCTACTTTCTCCTATTAAAAAAAAAAAAATAAAAGGAAAAATAAAAAGGACTCAGTACAATTCAGCTTGATATATAATGTGTTCAAAGGTGGTATAGACTAAGCATGCATGGACACATTTCCTTCTCATCCTGAAAGAGGCTGCATGTCCAGGTCAGGACTGTTGTTAGTGGCAGGGAGGTAAAAGGGAAGTCCACTTAGCCAATGTCTTGCTTAGGCTGTAATAAAGTGTGCACTAACGAAATAATGCTCTTCATGATATTCCTCTTCTAAGGCTATCATTTGAGATGAAATAATTACTTTTTTTCTATACGAACATTATGAAAGATGCTTTTAATTTAATGGGTAAGTATTTTAGTGTAATTTTTCTGCACTTGACTAGCATATTTACAGGTCTTTTGACCACATTAATATTATTTTATGATGAGTTTACATAATTTCTAAATCTTTGTATAACCAGCATTATTCCTGCATCTATTATTTCTTATCAATTGCTTCAGGAAGCACTATTAATAATTACCAAAAATTAGAAGTGATAATAATACAGCGAGAGCACTCTTAAGAATATTGTTACAGAGACACCAAAAGGCAAAAATCTTTTACCTCCTATAAAAATATTCTATAGAACATCCTAAAGTTTGCAGGACTTTAACAGGCTTTTTATTTATCTGACACTACTATCCATACACATGAATCAGATACTAAGAAATTATATATAATTCACTTCGTATACACATATGCACATATCTATAAAAAAACATTTACATGCATAGAGTATGCGGTCCATTTAACTACAAATGGACCAAAAGTGTTTAAAAATACATGTTATGGGCTTGTTTACAAAATACTAACTAGTGAAATCATCAAATCATATTTCTAAGTAGTGCTAATGCATCCTCTGGTTTCATGAATATATTTAGGGTTCATTTCTGCAAAAGTGTTAATTTACTGACAGAAGTAGTCAAATTTAAGTCAACTTATATTTTGGCAAATTGAATTATTAATTTGCATATATTTTCTGGAAATCAGGCCTTTACATTTGTGATAACAAATTTAAACTTTCACTTTGCAATCAGATCTAATCCAAAAAGATTCATTTCAAGTCTACAAGGCTCTCTCTGGGACTTATTTAAAAATCCTTCTGTTTAAAGCTCATCCTTACTTATTTTTTCATATGTAAAGGTCATTTTCTAGTGCACTTAAAAATATTACTCAAAGAAGTCAGTCTCAGGAAAAACATTATTTAATGTTTTAAATAGTTAAAATATTTAATATTTTTTTATAAATGAATATAAAGATTTACTCTGACCTGGCACAGACATGCACACTGATGAAAGAGATATCTTCCAACTAGTCAAATTGCAATTCCCCTATAGAATGTAAAAGAGAAAAAAAAGTCTGTTAAATTTTCAGTTCTTTCTTAATATAAACATTAAAAATCACAGGATTTTGAAAGGACAAGCACCTTAGATTAGTAAAAGATTTTTCATTTTTTACCTAATGGTTCTACTCAGCAGTAATTTGCTTTACTAGAATGCTGTAAAGTTCTCTCTCAGCTCTGATGTACTGTATAAAACATTTCTTAACTCATTAATGTCAAATATAAATTAGTTTTATATTGGAATTTTAACAAACCAGACTCCACAGGCAACATAAAAAGCTAGACTATTGTCAGAAATGGTGTAAAGCCAAATGCAAATTTAACACAGGTATCATTTATCATAAAAGACACACAGACATAAAAAAAAGACACATTGCACTTTCTTGGATGTCCTGAAAATATTGCTGAATACTATGCAACATGATTAGTAACTGGAATTTTGAAAACAAACAAACAAACATAAATTTAAAAATGCAACTGTTTTAATTGAACCAATAAAAGGTGATTGCATCCATGTTATTAAAATATTTTTCTTAGATATAACAATTCTGGACTCTGACTACTATGCAGTGTTGGAGTGTCCTGAATATGATTTTTCCACTTGTATATCCTTTGAATATCTGAGCAAGCATGTTGTATTGTATTAATATCATAATTCAAAGGGAAATTTATTAAGCCTCCCCCCTCCCAGTATTCCCATTATAGCTAAAAGTTGCAAATTCTATATGGCAGAGCCTAGACAGTAATATCAAATTTTAATAACAATTTCTCTTCTTCAGTCAATGCTATACTGAAGAAAAGCATAAATTGCTGTGACTGACCGTTAGTTGTTAGAGAAGCAATCTGACTTCTCCACACCCTTATTTCAGTGTATCTGCTCTGTCCCTCAGCTGTATTAATGATAGCATGAAAGGTCACATGATAAACGAGTGACAAAAATATCAAAACATATTAGCCTGTAGCTTTGTTATCAGTGTATGGCAGATATGACAGAAAATTGTATTTTTCCCCTGAATAATTTTGTGTTACATTTTGCTGGCTAGGCAGAGTGAATTAGGGAGAAATTTCTGCCTCTGACTGTTTGTCTCTTTTTCTGACATACTTGAAGTAATAATATACATTAATAATAGGGAGTAGGCACAGGGAAGAGGTAAAAATTCAGGGACAGACTGTCTGTTTCAATTCTACAAGGTGCTATCCTTGTTTCTTTTGCAATACAAATTTTGTCAAAAAAAATGCACAGCATTGAATCTTATTAATGCTACTGATAATGATCTGCTGTATATTATGGATGTAACAACAGGAAGATGCAGGAAAAAGAGAAATAGGAAAATAACTTTAAAGTAATGAGGTTATGTTTCCACCCAGTTGTACTTCTCACTAGTACAAATGCACGTACTCACTAATTAAATAAAGGCAAGCACCAACAATGCTCATTGTGACAGAGACCTAGTAATTATGAATTAGAGACAGATATTACTCCTGCTGGTTTAAAGGCTGGCAGCAGTTGCAGTCCCTGGGGAGATGAGGTTAGCAATCTTTGAAAGAGAAAATAGAAATTGGTGGGAGCTTAATATCTTATGGCCTATCAGTCTCCATGGTCAGGCCATATCCAAGTTCCCTTTGCTGCTGGCAAACAGCATCAGTGGCAACTCAGTCCTTAAGCTCCTAGCAGATCAAAAGCTATTGAATAGAACTGTTCTGAAAGACACAAAGAGAGGATCACAAGCCCAACATGAAAAGTTATATAATTAAAACCTTAATAAACTGATAGCATATACATATAGATGGAGTATTAGTGATGTACTGCAACACATGTAAAGTGTGAATAAAAATGAGGGCGCACTGCTTTCAATGACCAAGCAGCAGTAGAAAGAAACAAAAAGTCTTTGAGTCTTTACCAAAATTTCAAACTGATTTGTGTAAACTTTCTCAAATACTTTGTTGACTTTTTATTTTCATTATTATTCATTTATGTGCAGTTCCATATTTCTAATTATCTTATGAGAAAAGAACTGCAGAAATACGTCTGAAACAAAAAAAGTTCTTGCAGTATTTATGATCTGATTCACAGAAGATGATACCAGAAATCTCATGAGAACAATGTTCTCACATGAGATTTCCAACCAGTTTTACAGACCAACACAATCTGAATAGTTTGAATCTACTCCCAAACTCCAAACCTTTGAGATGTGTATCGTATCACGAATGCCTTGTTGTATTGTGCAGAAATTGTGGAGTGAAATAAAGGAGTATGTTATATCCTTCAGGAACTGTGAGTGGGGAAGGTGGTAGTAAAGCCTGGAATTTTATTGGAATTATCCAATTTATAGGTCAGACTTTTTGTCTTTTTCTAATTCTGCTATTATTTGTGTACAAAAATAAACATCTATTAGTCAAGGCATGGTACAAACAGATAAGAACCAACCTTTGCCCCAAAGAATTTACAGCTTAAATAATTCTTATTTGTGTTTTCAATGTTATGCCTGGCAATATATTCGAGAGTGACTATGCATAGGAAAACACCCCCCACTGCCTGCCCCCAAATATCTCTCCATCCTGAAATATCTGATATTTTTCAGGTTCAAGCTCCTTTTCTCTTGCTTTTGACATATCTCATACTGTTAGTCGATATTCATATTAAGCCCCAATACCATTGCTCCAAGATCCAATTCAATTTTTATACTTAAAGTTAATCAAAAGTCAGGGATCTGCTTGGGATGTCTCAAAAAGCCTATATTCAACTTCATTGTGTTCTTCTACTATCTATCTTACATCCTTCCCCCAAGGTACAGCTGGTTTGATTTATTTAAATAACCAAAATATTTAATTTCTTTACTAGACTCGTTTCACTCTTCTGCATCTCCTGAGTTTCTCTCTCTCTTTGTTTCCACACACATATGTATATTCTTGATTTATATTAATTACTTCTGCTCAAGACCATCCAAAATTGATACTGATAGCCTCTGTTTCAAAGTTTATGAAGTTTCACTAAATCTATAAAGACTTCTAGACACAAGAAAGCTGAAACTTAATATAAGCTTTTTTTTTTTTTTCTTGAATTCATCACTTTATGTTTTGTGTTTAGAACAAAGGCACTTCAGCATTTCCAGATAGCTTCTAAATGAAGTACAGTGTGAGTACACTAAACATACTACTACACTAATTTGCATTCCTGGCTTCAAGGAATGGTGTTCAAATTGTCCAGGATCTAAAACTAGATACTTCTATTAGAAAATTACTAGACAATTTACGAGACAAAATTAGAAGAAAAATCTCACCATTATCAGAAAGCACCTGATTCTGCCTTCCTAGGATACATATTTGTACTGCAGAAATACCATTAACCATTCAGGAGCTGAAGCCATGATCATGGTATAGCTATAAGAGACTGAAGAAGAGTAGCGTCATCCATGTCCATAAGTTTTTTTCCGTAAGTGGAGATACACACTTTCAGGTTGCTATCATTTCATCCTTAGAGCAATTTATATATTGCATGAGACAAATCACCCCCTAAATTTTCTATTTCTCTCCACTGACTACAGAGGGATCTTAGGAGGAACAACCGAGATGCAGAGTCCAGCACAAGATGAGGAAAATTCCTAGACTACGTATTCTCTGTTACTATCTTCTTCATGTTTGTGATGGTGAGAATAAAAAAAAAATTCTCACTAGAATAATCATTTTTCCCCCAATAGTATGAAGAAAATGTTGCAGTGCTTCATCTTCACCAAATAAAGTTTATCTTTGAATTGCTTCCATCATCTAAGTTCAGTCAAATTTTCCAGTAATTACCAGGTCTTTTTTTTGTACAACTTGTTAGTCAAAAACTGAAATACAACTTTAAATGAGCTCAAGTAATAACCACCAGTATTTCTTAGATATATTAAACTGACAGACCTGTATATTTGCATATTTTATGAAAAAAGTACTGTGAACTTGACATCTCTGTCTTTTTATTGACTGTGTTTTTTCTTAGCAAAATGTAATACTCGTAGCAGGAGTAAATTACACTATTTGTATGACCACATGACCACACAGTATGTCTGAAGACTAATTGATCCTCAAGGACTTTAAACAAGGTATAAACATTTCTACTCTCCCAAATACCATTTGACCTCACTGTCCAGGTCATTTCAATACTGACCTATATCACTACGTTTTACTAAGAGAATTGCTGATTCTCTTTTAAATCCCATCTTTAACCTACTTCGTTGAATGCCCTCTTGAAAGATGTATTTTCTTTCAGTACATGGAGCTAACCATCAAACGCCCTAATATCACAAAATCATAGAATCATATAAGAGTTTGGGTTGGAAGGAAACTTAAAGGGTGATCTAGTCCTACCTTCAATTGATGCATAGATACATGGATACATAGGTAGATACTGTATGTTATGAAGACTCCTGATTTTTTTCAGTACTACCCTTCCATATAAATATTCTGTGTTTGATGTTCACCGTGTAGCTCCACAATCACCATAGCTGGATTGCTCTGATTTTTAAACAGGATCCATACAGTTGTTTTACTCCAACTCTTCTGCAGATCAAGTTCCCCTCTAGATAGTTTTCATGTGTTTTAGTCTCTGGCCCTACAGGGCCATGATACAAGTCAAGGGATTTGATGGCTTGAGTGATCACTCATGCCTGTTCAATATAGATCTGTTAAAGAGACCTTACGGAACTACTTGGCAAGTTTATGAAGGTTTTTCAGTCAAATTTCCATTTCTATTTAAAAAACAGGCAGATCTAGTGTCTCCTGGAAGTGCTTAGGATTTCACATAGGAAAGAGGCACAAACCATACTTATTTTCAAAAATGTTTTGATTTGCACAAGCTGTTGCCAAACAATTCCAAACTTTGCATAATTCTGTCCCACATTGCCTTTCCTCCAGTCCCCTGATATTTACATTCTGAAAGAAATTATACATGCTGATTATATACTAACCAATACTCAGTCAGTCATATTTTCCTTTTTCTCTTCAAATGTCCAAACCCAAAATCAAATCTGTTTAGAATACGGAAGTTCTACCTTTATTTTTTATATCTGAATTTTTGTATGCTAGCAAAACATTTAGTTAATAGAGATATTGACTTTATACATTTTAGTTAAATCTAGATTACTTTAATCATTCTTCCATCCTTTTTCAGTCTGATTTGGTGGTGTGAAATCTTCCCAACATACCATTTGAACAACATATTTTTGTTCTTGTCATTTTATGCTACAGAATTCCCCATAGATATTTATAATTTAAATAATTTAGCCTATGAAGAAACCTATTTTTAGTTTTATTTTCATTATCTTGTTTATATTTTACTAGTATTTTCTTGAGAAAAAAGATTAAGTTCCATCTTCATTTCTCAGAAAGAGCATCATTCTTCCCATTCTCTTTGTAAGATGGTCTATTTGTAAGAATGACTATTCCCTGGTTTTGTCTTTCATTCAGCAAACTGATACACAGTATAAGAGCTACTCTTAATGAAATAGGATTTCCTTAACAATATTTAAATTATTCAATAATTATTCAATGGTTTAGTTCTATTGTTACAGAGAAGCAGGCAATATCTTATGCGTGCTAACAGTTCTTAACATATGAGATATATTTTTAAACCCTAATATAGCTCAGTTTGAAAGCAGACTTTGAAATTTAGTCAAGGTGTTTACCCGTGGAAAATCTATCCAAGTAAAGCTAGCTTAAAAGCTCTAAAAATAATTATTTCTCTTCTCTAACTTAAATTTCTCATGTTAACATGGTGCAAAAGTGATAACTGAATTCAATGGGGCTCACAGGAGTTTCAATACAGCATCAGGACTCTCTTCATTAAAATTGTATGGTAGCTGTCAGAACACCAAAGTGACTACATTTTGCTCAAGTTTTTTGTGTGATATTTTACATAACTTAATTAATTACTCTCTGTCTCAGTAAACGCAGTTTGCTGGCACTTGAACACATGCCTGAATCAATGTAATAAGCAAATAAAATTTTGGAGTCAATCATCAGAAATAATCTCATTGCAAGATCACTATCAAATTCCAGATCTAGTTTACTAATATATATTATACAAAAAGAAAAAAAAAATACTACAGTCCAAGGTTTTCAAAATTTGTGAAATTTGTGGCTCTGCCAGTTATAAGTGGTCATCTCCCAGCTCACACCTGAGCATGCCTGTTTTTCACACACCCTTAATCTTACATGTGGCATTTAAAAAGATGCCCTGGACCTTCCTATTGCACAGCTCTTGTTTCAGGAAAATATCAGCCTATTTTACCATGTGCAAGAGTGTTCCTCCAATCTTTTGAGAGTTCCTCTTCTGTTCATAATCATGAAATATCTTGGAAGTGTTATTGAACACTGAGACCATGGAGAGTTTGATATGTGGTACTGTTCGTTAACTCCTGTTCCTTCTCCCTGCTCTATATCAAGGGTGTAGGATCTTCATGAGTACTTAAAAGCATCAGTCCAAGGTGGGTCAAGCTGAGATGGATTTTGTCAGCACTTCTTCAAACTGTCCTGTCATCTGCAAATCAATGAGCATGCTGAAAGAGGAATCTGAGGTCCAGACTAGGTTTTATTGTACTCCAGGCTAACCTAATAGGGGCTAGATGTATTTTAGCCCCTAGTAATACATGTCAAAATAATTGGCTTCTCATATATCCCTATCTGATTGAGGGAAGACTTTGAACAAGCAGAATGTGAAACATAAGGACATGTCCACTGGGACCTAGCCACATAGTAGAAACAGACTAGACCTAGCTTTCTCTCCTCCTCTTACCCAATTTTCCAGTCGCCTCCTCTGGAGTTTCTATGATAGTTCAGATGGCCATTGTCTTGGTCACCAGTCTGGAGCAACATGAGAACAAGCAAGAGAATGTATAAGGCAACATTACACATCAGTGTGGTGATAGCAATGTTTTAATTTATATATGATTAATACTTTGGTAAAGGGCTATGTCCTTAAGTCTTTCTCTCCTGGAATCCAAACCCATCATTAGATGTTGTGAAGATAACCTGGAATAGCTTCCTAGAGTGGGTTTTAGATAGGGTTTTTTTTATAAAAAAGGGCTCACCTTTGAGGAAATGTTACAGAGGTTGCAGCAAGGCACAGCATTTGCATATTACACATCTCACAGATAAAGAAGCAGAAGTCTCTACAAAATGTTGAGTACTAATTTGCTAGATCTAAATGTAAGTTATAAAAGTAGAAATGCTAATGGTCTCACCACATTTGTGGGCAATATTCATCCACATACCTTGCTTCAGAAGGAAAAGATTCTTTTTGAGCTCATCAAAAAAGAAAATCTAGGAATCCTGAATACGTGGCTGTTATTTATTTAGACAATGTAACTGGTCTGAGCACCCATGATCATATTCTGAAGCATTCTAGAGCAGGCAGGAAGCAAGTTATCCATTGCTAATGGCACATGCCTGTGAATTAGGCATTAAATCAGCAAAATTAAGGATCATGATATGTAAATCCATGAATGATGCATGCAGTACTTTTTGCTGCCTGTTGTTACCACTCCAGCAATTATTTTTCATCTCAAGTGCCTGTGAAGCTATAGAAGCTGAGAGTGGCCTGATTCCAATGAGCAAGAAGATAGGTATCTTATCAGAGATTATCAAAGTCAAGCTTCATATCAGAAAATTCTTTAAGTGCTATTGGTCATCCAAGGACTTGAGGAGAATATTTTCCAGTGGATAAAAATCACTTTGTCTCAGAGGCATCATGACCTAAGAAAACATAAGGAGTACTATGAGTAGGATGTTTTGTTCTGTCAGGTAGCAACCACAGACTGAAAAACAGCTATGTGGCAAAAGCAGAAATGATACAGAGGAGTTAAAGGCATTTATATCAGTAAAAATACAGCACTGATGGGTAGTGAGCAAGAAAAGGAAGGGGGGTAGTAAGATATTATTAGTGACAACCAGCAAGGGTGCTACTAGACCAATGATGAAATTATATGCTAGAGTGGAGCATAGAGGAGCTTGGAGGATATGGAAATCCCAGCTTTGCACCCTTGTAAAGGGTACTGCAGAAGGCAGAAGTGATCCAAAGCATACAGATGAGGAAATAACATTTTAAGGATTTTGGCTTATTCAGACCAGATCCGGTATGACTATTCAAGACAGCACTGGATAGAGCAAAAGGTCTCACAAGCCTATTAGCAATGTCTCCAGACATGCAGTTTTCTAACAATGTTACACATTCAAGAAGAAAGCTTGTTTTCTGGGAAGAAAAGTTTATTAAATCAAGTTCTGCCCTTTTGAAGCTTACAGAGGCACAGTTCTCCACTTGAACACACACACAAGCAACATCTCTCACACATGGCTCTATCATCTTCAGTCCCAAATTATACAGTGCCAAATTCTTAAACAGACAGCTGTCACCAAGTAGGACTGTTAAAAGTCAACACTAGAACTATTACGTACACAGCAAGTGTACCCGTAAGTACATTTTGTAGTGTCAAGTTATTGCGCAAACTTTACCTGGGTACTCAATTTATTCACATTTTCCTATGTGATTCTCAAGTGAGCTGTAACCATAAAGGTCAGATTATAGACCTCGAACACTTCAGCTAATGGAAATAACTTTTATGAGGAAATACTTTGTTTGTTGCATTTTATAAGGTGCAACCCACAGAGGGAAAACACTATCTCTGTCACTGCATTATGCAATGACTTTCAAATGGGCCAAAGACTGTTGGTAGCAGCATTTCCAAGCCAAGCAGGCAAGCCTGTTTAGGACATGTACAGGGACCAAGCCTGGGATTCTGAGTTAAAAGCATCAAGCCATCACTTAAGGCAGAATGAGAACTGGAAATTACTACTGAGGCACTTACAGATCCATACACCTCTGTGTAGTATCCAGCTACCCAAAAACTGCTAATAGAGATACTTGCACAAATGCTCTTTAAAGCAGTACAGAATTTTGCCCACTTAATCTAAAGTGTGGGTCGGAACACACCTTAGATTTGTCATCATAAGGGCTTTGGTTCCTTTTTCTCTTGGGGTGCATTCAACCTTATGGGAATTAAGTCTCCAAACCAAATGGATAGAAGGCACCGTTTTTCATAAGAAAGGTTAAGAAATAAACTTTAAGGAAATATTTCCATTCAGTTACCCAGGCAAGTAGACTCGAATGCTAAAGGATGTCTACTACCCTTCAAATTTTGTAAGAACCTCAGAAAGAAGAAATGTGGAAGTTATATACTCTATGCTTGTGGTACGTTACACTAGAAATCTAGACCAAGAAACTCATTTTTATGTGTGTTAGTTTTTTTTAGATGCTGACACTGTTGCATAGGTTTCTAATTTGAGTGTCAGCTCTCAAGCTGACACTAAAGTAGTAAGAATATCATCAGAGCAAAATATTTTACACCTTGAATTATTGCTTGCAAATTTGTTTAGACCATAGATTTTCTAGAACTGAAAGTAATAGCACATTAGAATAAGTTTCTTTGAAGTTCTTTGCAATCACCAATAGCATTTCTTAGTTTTAAATAATCTTAAAATTTTATATAAAACATTTTATATAATTTAGTTTGTTGGTAGTCTATTAAAAAAATTAAACTTCACAAAGACGCCAAGTTCATCTAACTGAAATAAATAATTCCTACCTTCTTACTAGTGAATAGCATAAAATTATTTCAAAGATCAGCATGTTTTGACCATCACCTGTGTTCTTCTATCTGAGAATCTATATGACCATTACTGGTCATTTACATCCTTGATGAAATTATAATAGCAGCAATAAAAAACTTTAGCTTTTCCAGGCATAGTCATTTCACCTAACTCAGCCATCTAAGTTTACTGCACTTTAATGGAAAAGAAAGACTCATTCAGAAGTGACCTAAAGAGTACAAAAATAAAATCTTGCACTGGTCTTCTGGAGAAGGATCTTTCCACCAGCATTGTATAGAACTTTAGATGACTTCATAGCATTGACATCAAAGTTGAAAGTCTACAGCAAATATTGTCAACATGTCTATTTGAACATGTCCACATGCACAAATTGAGATTGAAATTACTCCTTACTATCAGTGAAGGAGAATCAGCATAAGATTTGTGATGTTCTACAGCTTTTCTTTATTTCTTTAAGGCAATTCTTTTAGTCCAACACTCCAATATAAAATCAGTTTCACATTGTGCTGATATGCTAATGCACATATGCTAAACCATTTATTTATTTCCATATTTTTCACAGAAAAACCTACTGACTGTATAAATATCATATTTTATATGATGTTGTATTCCCTATGGTTTTCAACGACCTAAGCTATTCAAAGTGTCTAATAACACCCTTGTCTAAATAAGTCACTTGAATTCAGCTGCTTAAACCAAAAGTAGAATTTAGTCCTAGATCCCTAAATTATGTTTTTTTTATTTTCTTGACTCTAGCATCATGTGACAAGTTGAATTACTACATCTAGTACTCATTTTGTAAGTCATCACCATATTTACACACTCCTTTCTTACACATGATCATCCTAAAATTAGTGTGTTGAGTACTTCTTAACAGTCTTACTCTCTAGTTTTAGAGTATGGTCCACCAGATTAACAGTCACTCAGGTCTTGCTGAAAAACAAGAAAAAAAAATATTGAGCATGAAATATACTATTAAGGAAGCCAATTGGTCTGTACACACTACTGTCTCTGTGCAGACTTACTTCCACATCAATTAAATGCAGGAGTTCACAGGAAACTTTATAAGAAAGACTTTAAGAGACAAGTCTATTTGCAATTCGTTAAAACTGTTTTTAGAGCTTTTTTTACATACTGGAGAAATCAAAATATGCCATGGAAGGGCAGGAAAGAGGAAAAGTGACAGATTATAAACAACACAAAGTCAGCCCCAAGTTCCATAACACATAGGTGCCCCCACTACAAAAATTATTTAAAGACCACATCCTTAAAAAGACAAATGTTTCAAAATATGAAGATGGGCTATTTCTGATTAGAACCTTGATCATATTACTGTAATTTCTCCACCATAATCTTAGAAGAGTGTGTGAGAAGGTATCAATACAGAATAGTGATTATTTACACCAGTAAATGCACAAGTAGCAAACACATTATCATCTATGACAAACCCAGACAAAACAGGAGCGATGTAGTTTTGTTCAGGTATGTCAAAAAAGAGTTTGCAACACACAAAACTATTCTGGCAAACAGTTTTCCCTAAGTTTCTTAACTTCATAATTTAGTATCTTTTTTGGTATCAAATGCCACCTTTCTCCTCATCTAAACTCACATGTAATTCCATTCCAAATATATTTCTGTACTGTAGCTTTTTAGGAGCTTAACACCATCTGAAGGGCAAGACACCAAACAACTAGAGGGTGCAGAGTTGGTCTGGAAAACTTTCTTGGCAATGGAGGAAATTTGATAAAGATACTAAGGTCCAGCTATAGGCTCAGTGTACTGAGAAAAACCCAAAAGGAAGGAGGGTCTACAGCCCATCCAGAGACTGCAAAGGTGCTGAAACACATACCCTTGCTGCCATAATGTATCACAGGAACAGGCATTGCCATTTCATTATCTCTACAACTCAAGAAAAATAAAATACTGTATATTATCAAAACTGGCTTGAATAGTGCTTAGAATGAGAATCCTCTTTTGGCTTTATATCCTGACCCAGCACTGCAAACACCCTATTCCATTTTTCTTAAAATGTAACACTGCGTGCAAAAAGAGCCACCTTCACAGTGAGTCAACCTCCAGCCTCCACAGAACCAGACGTTCTAGAGATAAAGAAACTTACTGAGTTAATTGGAAATAATTGTGTAATTAGATTAATACTACTCAGGTAAGCCTCCCCCCAAAATGAATGTAGTTTTGTGCACAGTCTGTATATGACTGAGTTGGGATTCACTGGGGATTTATCTCAAGTGATATACAAGAGGTCAGATTAGATGATCTATTGAACCTTCTGGCCTTAAATGGTATGAAACAATGAGAGTTTTTAATATATCCAGCCTTGTATGCCTGGCTCTAACTGCAATGCTGTAAATTTTTAAATATAATAAAAATTTCTAGTCACTTCATTGCTACTTTTTTTAAAGAAAATGAATAAACTCTGTTTTAATATTAGTGAAGAATAAACTGCATCTTCAAGCTACAATTAGTATAGAAAGAAATTATCAAAACCATTATAATTTAAAGTACAGTTGAAAAATATTTTATTTAAATATTTTAAAATTAATTTTATATGACTTAAACTCATTTTTGCTTTCAAAGATAAAAATTTGCATTCATTCACTAAAAAATTACATGTTGACATTTTTTTCAGTTCTACTCAATATTTTAACTGAAGATGTACTATAGCCAACCTACATTCTGAATGAAGCTTTTCTGTTTACCAAGGTTTCTTTAGTACATCAAATAATTCTAATATTTTAACAACTTTTTGAACATTATTCTTTTGCAATTATAAAAAACATCCTAACAGGAGTGATGATATAATCCTATTATATTGCCTCACCTGCTTACTCCTGACTGCTGTCTATTTCAGTAGTTTACAGCCAGTTACACAATGAAAATAATTTATACTGAAAATTTATATATCTAGATTTATATCTGGAAATCAGCTTGAGAGTAGATTACTGGTTTTTATTTTGTTCTAGCATTTTAGTGAGAGGAATTTAAAGGGAGACCTTCAGGAACATATTTCAATGTACTTGGGTGTGAATTCAGTTTATCATTGCCAACAAGGCCTTGCGTGTGTGTTTTTAGTTTGGAGAGTAGGATTAGTATATTCATATAGCTTAAACTCAGAAAGAACCATTAAAATTATCTAGTCTGATATGAGATATATGATGATCTTTCAGTTTTCACCCAAACTGTATTTGAAATCAACAACCGAGGTTAAATTACAACTTCAGTTTTGCTACAGTAATATTTTCAAATAAACTTCACATATTTCTAATTCTTGGTTGTTTTACTTCAGTTTACAGATATTTGCTCCTTCTTATGCATTTACTCTAGATTATAGTTTATAAACACACCTTCAAGTGTTTTTAAAATATTATGACATCCTTTCCTTGTTATTTTTTTTCAGAAATAAAGTAAATTTAATGCTTTATTTATTCCCTCTAAAACATTTTCTCCTACTCTAACAACATATTAAGATTCTTTCCTCTACCCTAATAATCTTAAATTGCAGACATTTCCCTGAGATAATGTATTTTATATCTCTCCTATCATGATTGTATACATAAGGAAATATCTTACCTACTCCCTGCTGCCTTACTTTTACATTCCAGGGATCATATGAGGCCACATCTGATGTTCATGATAGTGCTGCACATTCCTGCTGAATTGTAGTTCATGGAATTCACTCTCATCTGTGATGATGAAGATGATCAGTAAAAGTGAAATGGGTCACAACTTTTCTGTTGGCAAGGAAAGAAATGGGAGAAAATAATGGAAGTTACTGGTAACTTTTTAGATATTTAAATACGATCTTTGCTACCTTCTTTTACCCATTGAGTAAATGGGCAGTAACTGAATTTTGCCCCATACCATTCAATCTTAGTGATCAATTGTCTCCAGTTTAGTTTCTCCTTTTCTGCTCTAATTATCTGTTGTAGCCCATATACACATATGAATAACACAAAATCAACAGAGACAACATTTATTGCCAATGCTTTAGTAATCAAAGTCCAATACTAATCTCTGTCCTTTGTCAAGGAAAATGCATAAATCCAGAGCCTTTCATTATTTTATCCTTGTAAAATGTTCTTTTTTCCAGGTAAACATTGATCACTATAATATTGGCTTCTCAGAAACTGATTTTGAAGATATAATGCAACTCAGTTTGAAAAAAAAAAATCTACCTTTACAGTGTTGATAAAACATGTCCCTAAACCCTCATTTTTTGTCTTACACGTTATATTGTCCCTATGTAGTTTAATGTTCTAGCGAACAATAGCAGGTACTTTGATGTCTCCAATTACTGAACCATTAAAACAAGAAAAAAGTTCATAGCTCCTACTAGATTGAACTTGAATTAAAGTTGGGTTGTACATATAATTTCACTGCAGGACATTTTTTCATATTACAGCATAAGTTTTCTTCCCTTTTAGTATAATAGTGAATGACAGTTGCTATCAATATAGCTAGGGTATATTGGGGAAAGGTCTTACCAATTTAAGTTATTCTGTCACCAGAGGAAACTGTGTAAGAGTAAAGAGATCATCACAAAACATGACTGAAGAGTGAACTACATGTTGTGTTCCTGATTGCTTGTGGCTGTACAAGCCACAACGTTATACAGGAGTGTGGTTATGTTGAACACTCATTTCCTGAAATCTTGTGAGTAAATAAAAAACATTTTGATATTAAGAAAGCTGCTCAAAAGATTCTTATGAACAGATGTAATTCATTATAGAAATACAAATACACCTGCTTTAGATTTGATGGAATAAACCATGCTCATTACAATGTCTTTCTACTCCACATACGTTTATTAGAACAGAAGAAGTGGCAAAAGAATTTAAAGGAGGGACAACTTTATGAAGCACTAATCACAAAGGGAAATTTCCCAAATGTACTTTTTTATTTAGACTAGAACAGTGAATGGCATCTTTCTTCTAGGTGGTTTTGGCTGGGATAGAATTCATGTTATTAATGGTAGCTAATATGGGGCTTTATTGTGGACTTGTGCTGTGCATCAACAGTGCTGTTAATTCAGGGATGTTTTCACTTCAGCTGAGCAGTGCTTACACAGCATCAAAGCCTTTTGTGCTTCTCACCACAACCCACCAGCACACAGGCTTGAGGTACACAAGGAGCTGGGAGAGGACAAAGCTGACCCCAAGCGAACAGAGGGATATCCCACACCGTATGGTGTCATGCTCAGCACAGAAAGCTGAGGGAAGAAGGAAGAAGGAAAGAGGGACATTCAGAGTGATGGTGGGTGACTCACCAAGGTACTGCTAGGCATGTTGGAGCCCTGCCTTCCTAGAGGTGGCTGGGCGGGCACCGACCTACCCATGAGAAGCAGTGAATGAATTCCTCGGGGCTTTTTGCTTGTGTTGGGGGCTTTTGCTTTACCTATTAAAATGTCTTTATGGCAATCCATGAATTATATCACTTTTACTCTTCCCGTTTTCTTCCCGATCCTCTGGGTGAGGGAATAAATGAGTGGCTATGTTGTGCATAGCTGCTGGCTGGATTTAAGGTATTATGGTCCTGCTTATTGATTATGCCCACATTCTCAGGTAGAAGTGTGAACTTGAATAAGAGCTTCTTTCAACAGAAGGCAGATGAAACACTTTGCAACTTTAAGAATGGTCTAGTGGCAGAAATGAACAGTGTCCCCTTTTGGTTAGTCAAAAAGTCCATTTATATGCAAACAGTTCAAATTTTTTGTCTGATAAAATACAACTCTCACAGATAGGCACTTCATATGCAGGGCTGTGGTTTTTGTTTCTTTAGACATAATAGTTAGAAAGGCATGGATTCTGATGACTTGTCATCTTCATTCTCACAAAATGATGATTTGAACCTTGCCTGAAATCTCTTAGGAGATAAATGTGGGTAAAGAATAAGAACCACATGAAGTCTACAAAATATGAATCCCAAGGGTGGCCACCCCTTTTCATTCAATCAGGAAAATAATAATTAAAAGCATCTGATGCATTACACAAGGTTTGTTAGCTAATTAATTAAATGAAGGTTGTTTGTTTGTATTTTGCTATAATAGAAAACAGAGTACATGGCCATACACAACAGAATGTACACTAATATTGGCATGAAGTTGCAGGCTCACACTGTTGGTACAAATTCCAGCATGTTTTATAGGCCTGATCTATACACAAAAGGCATGTATAACGAGTAACATTTACATGTTGTAAAGGGTGTGAAAATTCTCAACGTGCTGATAATTAGAAACAGTGTTAGAGTTTACTAGTAGTTGATTGTCTGATGTGAACATTGGAAGACACTGCTAACAGTGATATCTAGCCACAGATCTAGTTCATTGAACACAAAATCAGGCAAATAAAAAAAATACTTTCTCAGAAATTGTTTTTTAATTTCCTTCACTGGATTTTGTAAAAGAGCTTTAAAAGGGGCTATCATCCTCTGACTCGAACATGACTTATGTAAGGCAACAATCTTCCTATTTTGTGGTCAGCATGCCTCACCATCAGTAAGGTACTAGGCACAGACATGTACACAGAAATAAAGGTTTTGGTCTACACAAGAGTAATCATGAGGCATTTGATAAAAAAACAAAAAACAGCCAAACCAAAAAAAAAACCAAACAAACAACAAAAAGAAGAATTACTCTCTGTGCCATGTGTATAAGTCAGTACATATTCAGTTGCATTTATGTGATCTCTGAGGATTGCCTTTTAGGACTGTACTCTAGTCTATCCTTTGTTGTAACTCAAGAGAAAATGATGATGCCTCTGTGTAGTTTGTCTGATCTGGTGGAAAAAGCTAAAAAGTTAATTATACCTATCTGCATAAGGTGTTCAGCAACGGACAAGTCTTATGTTTTTAGTGCTGAAGTAAGAAATTGCAAATGCTAGCCACAGGTCTTTGACATGTCCAAGGCAATGGGCACAATACATTAAAGTTAGGTAGCTTGTTCTCATTGTTACTGGATTTGATAATCCTTGCTCATAACAAGGCAATACTCCCAAGTGGAAAATCTTCTTCATGGAGATTTGTTTTCCTCTATGTTGTATAATGACCTGACAAAAATGAAACAGCAACATTTACTTTAGGATTATAGGGCAGTGTGAACTTTATATTTTATAAAGCAAATGAAATTTGTCATCAGACTTTAGTTGTTTACAAATTTTACAAACCCTTAAATGTAATACAAAAAATAAATGAAGGCAGAAAACCATCTTCTATGTCCCACTGTTAAGTGTAGAAATATCTTATTCTGTCAATGTGATTTCATAGCAGGATGAAAAATGTCAAAAGTGGGGATGACAAATCAGTCTAGTGAGGAAAAATGACTCTCAGACAAGAGATGTCATTTGTCATGATTGCCATTTGACTGCACTTTCTCCTGTCTTCTCTTTCAGATGAATGTTACTTTGCCATTAATTTAAAATTATCTTAAATCAAAGATGGGTTGAACATGAAAAGCAAAGGTACTCATCTTTTGAAGTTTTGCAATATGCAGAAACCTATTCAAATGTAAACTTACTGAAAACTGACATACACATTATAAAAAAGGTTATCATCGTGAATTGTTAACTTAGAAAATATTATAGTTCTTTAGTTCAAAAGTCCATTTTTCCT
Source organism: Leptocoma aspasia (assembly GCA_013399835.1). Classification (NCBI taxonomy): domain Eukaryota; kingdom Metazoa; phylum Chordata; class Aves; order Passeriformes; family Nectariniidae; genus Leptocoma; species Leptocoma aspasia. The sequence goes on from VXAX01003797.1 coordinate 358,239, forward strand.
AAATACAGGCAACAGCATGGCTTTTGTTCGAAACTGACACAGCTGAGCACAGCACTCTGAGCCACTGCATAATACGGGTGGTAATTAAGCCACAGCTTCAAGGTTGCATGGGCACAAGACAATTCAGCCTAATGAAGTATCGATTGGCTGCAGTCGAGGTAAAACAAGTTGACATTCATTTAGAGGTAGCAATGTGAATATACCACAAAGCCACCAAAGAAGCAAGGGAGAAAAACAATGAAACTGAATTTTAATCTTGCAAACACAATTAAGATTCTTATTTACAGCATGTTGCTATCACTTAAACTAAAGCTAATTGCATACTTACTGCCCTGACATCAGATTCTTAAATCAGCAGAAATTATATTCATAGGCTGTTGGCAAAAAGCACATGAAGTTCAGTGCTTCAATTAGAACCTCTCCTGACACTTCAAAAACCCAACTGCAAGAAAAAAACTTAGATTCCACTTAAGTTTCCACTTTATTCACACAACTGAGTTTATTTAAAATGCTGTGAGGAACTCCTCTGTAACACAAGTTACTTAATTATTAAGGACAATAGTTTTACCTCTTAATTGAATAATTTCAAGTAGATTATTTATATTGTAACATTATGCAAATATTCAATATAGTTTTCAAGACTAATTCTGTTTTTCTGTCTTTATTTATAAAATTATAGCCTTGACCATATTTGTCTCATGCACATATATGTATAAAATTACAATATGCATAAAATACATATAGCACTGAATAAATGTACATCTTTAAACTTACTTTTGTAATAATTTTGTTCCTAATCACTGAAGTTAATTTTCTAAAAAGTGAGGTGTTCTCAGAAGCCACAGGATGAGTGCAAAATTTTTCACATTTGTATCAGAAAAATCTCCAGTAGAACAAGATATTACTTTTTACTCCCACTACAAAATCTTCAGGAGATTTAGAATATGGATACGAATATAAAAGTGTTAATTTTTTTTTCTGTGTAATATGATATTTGACTCAAAATTCCTGAAATTTTACTTTTATACTTAGAGATTGAAATTACTCAGTAGTTTAAAAAATCCAATAAAATATGTCTAAGAAAATATTAATTAAAAAGAGAACTCAAAAAGTAAAAATATTTGAATCCTTTCCAAATTGTGTTACTAGTTACAAAGGTTTCTCAGGAATTTCTTTGAATTTGTACTGTTGACTTCTAGTTTAAATAATTCATCAGCATCCTTTTTTCCTAAATTGCTAGAATAAAACAAAATTTGGCCAAAGAAGCCTGTAATTGTACAGTATCATTCATGACTAAAGCCTTACATTTTACAAATACTCAGAGATTGCAACAAATGCATTAATAATAACATCATTCTAACAAAATCCTCCTTATAAATCTGAAATATGAATGTATTATGAGTTCTTGTCTTCCAAGAGTGCAAACAATTTTCAGCTTGCACCAATCAGTTTCATTTTCTCATGAAAAATGACTGAGAAAGTGCTAATGTGTCTAATTGCATTATAGACCCCTCCGGCAGACAAACATTTCTTTAAAAAGTAACTCATTAAATCACTGATTGCCAGGTGTTGGGATTCACATCAATTGCCCTACTTATGTACTGAATTAAGGCAGTCTAAGCACTAAAACAAACATAAACTATTTTAGTAATTAAAGCATTACTCTAAAAATTCAGAAAATTGAGATCTGACTACATTTACTGTATGTGAATGTTTACAGGCAAAATATTTTCATCATCACACTTGTAAACTGATTCTCAGTGTCTATTAAGAGATTTTTGGAATTTAAAATAACAAAAAGGAAATGGAAGGCTATTAAAAAAATAATTTCCCCCAGCATACCAGTGTTAAATACTTACAAAACATTTGTATTATTGGCTGGATCTGTGATCATGGTCTACCTTATCAATTATCATCACATTGTGTGGAAATCATGTAAAAGAAACTTCACACGTCATTGTTGTAGATATACTACAGGATATTCCAAACTAAAAAGATGACAATTTTAGTTTCTCTTGGTGGAAATGTCTGTGGTCTCTTGAAGCCAGGCCAGCACACTGCATAATAACATGTGAAGAAATACTACTCCAGAGCTGATATACTACTTGCCTATAAAATTTCCCCCTTCTGCTGGGTTCAAGTCTCTAACCACATCCCCCATTATCTGTGAGGTCTATGGTCTAGATGGAAGTGGCAGATAGAATTTCTAGCCACTAGTACTTTTGTTAAAAGTAAATATTTATCTTGGCAAGGACTCTTCTGGGCCCACATCTCAATTGTGAAGTAATAATGAGAAGAATTAAACCCAGTATCAGTGCAGTGGGGATTCCTGGGGCAGAAATGTTCAGTCCAGCAGACTACAATCCCTTTTCCCAAATGACTGCAGAAAGAATCTCTGTCCACTGGAGATAAGCATTTTGGAATTAATGGCCATTTACAAATGCTTTCCTTTTGGCAGACAACCTCTCAGACCACTCGTGAAGAAGCTGTGCCCCAGTAAAAGGATTAGGGAAAAGCACAGATTACTTTTGAGAGAACTCATCAGCCCAGTTGCTGTAAGTGATCTGGATAGACTGTACACTCTACCTGAAGAAACGAGGCATATTCAGGTAATATCTGAAGGACTAAAACTGTTCTGAAGAATTTATTTCTTCTTCAGAAGACAAGTTCTCTCTCCACATTGAAAACCCAAATTCTTTACTGCTCTTTCAGAATATGTAAATAGTGTATGCAATTGTATTGCTATTAAACAGAATTTCTTTTAACCATTCAAGTCAATGTTAGAAACTTCATTTTGATCAACAGTTCACATTCGCACATCTTCAAAATTATTAAAAAGTAACTCAAAACAATAACAAAAACGGTATAGTCATTGCCTACTTCAACAGTAAAAAAAAAAAAGATGCATTCAAAGTAAAAACAAAAGTTTATTACAGTAGTTCAGCTGTTTAGTTCCATCTTTCATATTACAACTGTTCATGTCATCAAAATCCAAATGAACTTTCATTTACTATTTAAATATATTTATTTTCAAATACAAATGAAATCAGTTAACTTTGAAGACAATTTAAGCTTTCCCTAGTGAAAAAGCATGTTCTCATAATATGCTTGCACTGGTGCTATCTTGTTGTTACAATGTTTCTTATTCACAAAAGGAAGTGAAGAAGAAAAGATGTAGCAGTAAATGTGTCAGCTAATTTTCTCAATTACATCAAAATACTTAGAAAAAATTTCCAGGAAATTTATAGTTTCTCTCCACATAAGTGTCTACTCACAAAATCTTTATGCTTTTTTCTACCTTCTGATTTAAACCCCAGGATATTGCAATTTAGCATAAAACTACCACAGTCTCTTTAAAAAAAATTACCATAATTTAAAAAACATGATGTCATTTAGGAAAAGGTATTTTATTATTTAGCTCTGTATATATACAGAATTTGTGGGCAATTAGGTTTGCCTCATCTGAAAATGGAATATAAACACTCAAAAATTGTTAATTGTAATTATAATTTTCTTACATATTTTAAAATTATTTTTTTCTATATCAATACCACTCAGTGATAAAACTACCTCCTAAAATATTTTAACATATGATACTTTAAAAAAAATATACGTTTATATGTTTTTTCAGGAACTGTCATGATAGGACAAGGATTTATGGGTACAAATTGAAAGAAGGCAAATTTGGGTTATATATCAGAAAGGAATTCTTCACTGTGTGGGGGGTGAGGTCCAGGAACAGGTTTCCCAAGGAGGCTGTGGATGCCTCAGCCCCAGCAGCGTTCAAGGAAAGCTGGATAAGGTCCGGAGCAACCTGGTCCAGTGGAAGGTGTCCCTGTGCATGGCAGGGGTTTGGGACTAGACAATCTTTAAGGTCCATTCCAACCTCTTAACATTCTATGATTCCATGAATATGTGATAAGATTATTCTATTCTAGCTCATCTTTGAAAGGTTCTAAGCCTGTTAGGTGCACTTTTATCTCTTAAATGCCTTACAGAGGTGAAGTGCACCGGCAGTTTAGGACTGGAGCCAGGAGTAAACTTTGAACCTGCATGGTTCTAAGCATATGCTTTATGCATTTGATCACACTTTAGATAATTCTACACTTATATTTTCTAGTCAGTCCCAAGAGAAAAGAAAGACAGACAAGAGAAATAAACATAAAAAAATGCAGGTTGTGAAAGACAGGGAGTTTTATCTATGCCTTTTTCGAGTTCCATAAGTTAAACTCTAGTGAAGACATTCGGTTTTGCCAATAAAAAAGAGAAACTCAAAACTGCAAGGTGTCAGTCTGTCTACTACCATAGTTATAATCCAGGGATAGTACCTTTTACTTATTTTAAAATATTTGTTGTAGCCTGCATTGCAAAAATCAGAAGGATATCTGCAAGAAAATGCTTTAAGTAAAGGTTACAAGTGATATAGTGTCTCAAAGATCTAATAATAAGATAAATGTATTCTACCAGGAGATCATCAATTCAGATTCCACAAAAAAATCAGCAATGCTTTGACTTTTAAAAAATGTCATTCCAGTTCGTATTGGAGTAATGACTAATTTAGGAGGATGAAAGTCACTGTTTAAATCAGTCTGTTATTATACTTAACAACTCTGGGCTAGTTTTAGAGAATCAAACAGGTCCACACCAGACTTTTCACTCCAAGGGATGCCCTTTTTTTTACACCAAAGCAGATAGACATGACACCCATGTTGTAAGACATATGCACGTGTTGAAAATTAAACATTCATTGACTTCTCAATAGAAAAATTCTTTTATAAACATATTACTTATGTTTGGCCCCTATTCCTACACTACTCAAGAACTAATGCAGAAGTACAGGCCTCCGAAGACAATAGAACTGTGAAGAACTTTCCTATCACAGAGTTCAAGTCTCTGCTATGGCACTAAATATGCTATATTTTCATTTGCATAAATTCAAAATGTTTTATCTGAAAACCAATTAGTTTTCTGATCTCCTCACTTAACAGAATGTTCCCAATCTCCATTCCTCAGATGGATAGAGAATGTGTTCTAATTTTTAACAAAAAATTTAATTATGATAAAATATATATGTTTTTATAACCATTTGCTCCCTATATACAAAACTGTACTTTAAATTTTTCATTCCATGGGCCCAGCTTCATTCATACAAAGTTAGCATTGCCACAATCTCATCACAATGTCAAGTGAAGGCTATGGAGATTACATTATGATGTCAAAATGCAATTGCAAGGAATTTTTATTACTATCTATGGTCACCACATTTACAATATCAAATCATGATGAAAAGTGTTTCAATGTTTCTCTGGAGATGAAATTATAATGTCAAGATGATGACACAATGAGGTCAGTACAAATCTTCATAGACCCAATCACAATGCTCGTTGCAATGGGAAATATATGGAGACTGTCATATAAAGACGATAGAAAAACAAAGTGGACAGAAACTACTGGAACTTCAGAAAGCTTTAAAAACTATGAAGCTGGAAATGGCTTTGAAAAATATCCTCTCAAAAATTTTCCCTACTCTTTCTACATCACAAGTTTTCTTCAGTTTTTTTCTCCCTGGTGTCATCACTGAACTAGGCTTTTCTGGATTCTGTGTCCATGCTTCCAAGATATTTTGGCTGTTCCTAACTTTTTTCCAGTCCTTGTTTTACAGAGCTCCCATTGAGTTTGCCCCTCTTCAGCCCCTAAACTATATTACAATTTCTCATCTGCTATTATTGAAATCTTAATGTAGTATTTCCTTCTTCTTTTTCTTAATAATTTTTGATTCCTTTCCTGACCACATTAAGACCAGTAACTGCAAAATGCTCCTCACAGAGGGTTTGAAGCCTGCTTCACACTGAACTGCCTACTGATGCTGAGTTTTGTTACTTTTTGGAGTCTTGATGGTTTTCTTTTCTGTCTCTACCACAAAAAAATTACTGCCTGTTCCACTCATCTCCTGAATTACTGTCTGATTTTGTATCATCTTTTCCAAATTTTCAAGTTCAAATGTTTCCTGTGCTTTTTCTTAGCACATGAATTTATCTCAAATAGCTTTATTAAATCTGATTATTTCCTTCATCTCTCTTTTCACAATTCACATGTTACAAACAGCATTCATGCCTCCTGTGTATGCAGACCAGGGTTTGGTGGAAATTTCTTTTATAAACTCTCTCTCTGATAATTACCCAGGGGTAAAGTAATATTTAACAGGAAATGTGAAATTTTGCTTGGCAACAGACAGTGTTATATGTCTGAAATATGCTACCTTCATTTGGATAAACTGCAGTTTGTAAGCTAGGGTCTGAATCCTCTTTCTATATTTGTAAAGATTGATGTTAAGCAAATAATAACTGCAGTATTATTATTAATATTAAACTATTTCCAATACAAAAAGAATATAAAATCTTAAATTCAAAACTTTTAAATACCTTTCTCTTAGTCAATTTCTATCACTAAATCCTTGGGAGGCTTTTCCTTTATTTGAATTATCATGGCAATATTTATGTTCTACTAATAGAATAGAATCTATATTACATAAAAGTAAAAACAAGTGTCCTATCATCATCAATACTGTGTTTTGAAAATGCATTTGCCAGGAACAAACTATGATATTCTAAAAAATTTAAGGACCATAAAATCCACTGACAGCTAAGCTGATTGATGACCCCAGAGCCAATACGGAGGTAGATCAGTACAGACTATACTCTGGTGATATCTTTAGGGCATATTCATCTTCCTTCTTTTTACACATTTTAATCCTTCTCTTATTTGAGTGTCCTCTTCTAAATTAAAAGGTATTTAAAATCATAATATTGTTACAGTTTTCTAAATCAAGAGTGTACAAAGACTTAACATTTTTCCACTTGTTTAAAGCTGGTATTCATCAGGACAGCATGAATAACAATATTATCTGCACTGAAGCAGATTATTCTCACTTCGTCTTAAATAATAAATTATATTGATGTGATTTATCCAGAACAAGTGCCATAAATATTTTAACCTAATGCTAATACCAATCAACTGGAATGTTTAATGCAAATGCAAAAGAATATATTTATCATAATTTCCTTATTTTAGAATTTATCTCCTTCATATTTCCAGCACCAGAATTTGCATGACCTTTTTCTCATAAAGACAATGATAGAATAGCATTGTAGGTTCATTTTCTACCAAGCCCACAGTCTGCTCATTGGCTTTAGGTCAGTAATGTTTTCTCTTCTTTGATGTTTAATCTCCTTTTCCCTGGTTTAAAAAATTGAATAATTTTACTGAGCTAATGTAAGTTTTAAATTTTTCTGTTACCATTCCGGATTAGACACATTAAATTTGTAAGTTGTATGTTTTAAAAGCATTTTGAGTCTGCTTTTGTTTTCAATAACTTTTCCAAAGTAGGAAGAAAAAGTCATACTTGATTATTAATACAGCAATAGATAAAATGCCTCATGTACTCTTAAAAAAAAAAAAAAAAGGAGGAAAAAAGGGAAAAAGCAAAACCCAAATATTAATAAAAAGGAAGTAAACCACATGTTTCAGTAATGGAGAGCTGACACTGGCAACTTTTTTTCCACAAACTTGACACATAACTAAAGATAGACAAAGGCAAGAAGTATTGGGCATAAAGTAGGAGTATATAAATCAAAAGTGATTGTCAACCTATTTATAAAGGAGGATAGGTTTTATTAGTGCTTAGTATTTTTGTAAAGAGTTACCAAATAACCTAGATATATGTCCAAATATCTTAGATACATATAGATACAGAAATTGATATATTGTACAGAAAAGTGAGGAGGAGTAAAAAATAGCTAAACCAGACTTCAAACCCTAGCATTCCATGACTTCACTGACTGTGAGTATTCCAACCTCCTTTTCTCATGTACTCACCCTGAGAAGCAGAGGGTGATTGAGGACACATGGAATTTTGCATCCACTGCTTTAATACAATGCTGTTTTACTTTTATCCATTCATCAGTGTAGCAAATTACCACTTCTCTCTTCATCAAAGCAGCATGGAAATAGGTGTGAGGTCCTCTAGAGTCATCTTTACACAGGAGTTCTGATTTATGACAAAAGGAGTGATGCACACATATAATATGATAGTATCACAATTGTGAAAGTGGGGAATTTCTGTTTAAAGCATCTCATAAAAGAAAAAAATATATTCTACCTTGTTTATTAGTGTCAAATGTACAGCTTAAAGTCATTGCATTAACATGTGTTCTAATGTTGCTCAAGATTATTACCACATCCAGATTCTTGTATACAAAGGATGTTTGAGGCAATGGTTGAAGTACAAACCAGGAAAACTATTGTCCATTATGGACAATAAAAATATGGGTTGTATGCATTGATTTGCTTGTATGGCCCTTATATGGGCCACCTTTGACAAACAGTCTGGTTATCGATATTTGTTAACACAAAGATGAGTGTGTACATGGTGTCCACGTGGCTTGAATATGCAAAATTGTCCAGTGTATCTGTCCAAAACTGATAGGTCCTATTAAAGAGAATCATGAACATCAGCCAGTTCATTGATGCCTAGTTTATTATATGTGGTTGATAAATTAATAAATTACTTCAATCTTGATTTTATTTATACTACAAACTTTTTCCCTGCAGCAGGAAGTCTCCATTTTTATCTGAAGAAAATAATAAATTAATCAACTGCAAGGTTTTTTTTTGTGATTTCTAGGCTTTTAAACACTCCTATGACAAAAATAAGGGAAAAAGAAATAAGAAAATACTGCTATTTTTCCTATCATTTTTCCCTGATTATGAGATGTTCTGGTTAATTCAGAAAAAGAAGACACACAAAATACAGCAGAACTGACTGCTTATAATCTCTCTAAGGTTAGCAATGTTTGGTGAATTCCTATGCAGTATCAACTAACTTAGTAATTCTGTTATACATTTGTATTAATGCATACTGAAAAGTCTTTGCTTATTGAAGCAGCAACAACATCCCTACAAGCAATAGCTAATAATGCACCTTGGGGCATATACTGATGCTAAGAATATAGTATTCATTTTTAGACACTTTCAGGAAAGTAGAAATTTTAGACAAACCAATACTGTTTTCTGTAACAAGACACTTCGTACTAAAGTGTGCAGAAATTATCAAATAACCCCCATCTAGAAGATTCTTAGCAACAAAAATGTAAATATAATTAGTGTGTATCTATGAAATACTGTTGCAATGAAACCTATTCACATTTCCTTTTATTTGGAGAAACCTGTGGTCCACAGATCTCTTGCTTCTAAACATTACTGAAGACTTCATGACTGCAGTCCTTTATCTTTCAATGAAGTGAAATTGGGAAAAAAAAGAATGAGAACTACAGATGAATATTTTCAAAACACAGAAGGAAAATTCAAATTAAAATTGCCGTTTACAAATATAAGCTCATCCTGGGTTTTACCAATAAGTTGGTAAAAATGGTTCCTGTTACATTGGAAGACCCACTCTTTGTGTCCATTCACAGTAAATATACTAATACTTTTCCCTAAAGACTTGGATTTCCCCATAGTTTGACAAGGGGTCATTCAGAACACATGTAGATACAATGGTAAATGTTATAAAATTCTTAACAGGGGTAGATAGGCAGAAATTCAAAATATAATGTAGATCAGATCTTTCCATTTATTTCAGCTATGATTTGAAGAAGGGAATTAAATTCCCATATCTCACTGACTTTCACGGGGATTTGGGAACCAGAAACTTCTTTAAAAACCCTAGCTTTTATTGAAAATTCTCACAGTCACTTTGAGAACCATCCTCTTGTGTGTCAGGTGCACTTTAACTGGATTTGAAGGCAGTTACTCCTCCCCTCACTGGACTCACAGATACTCCTTTGTAAGCTGTAATGTGGGCTCTTCAATACATTTAGTTCTATGAATAATTAATGTGTCTCCTGCTCTCACCACTTGATTTCCAGTTATTTGCGTTGCATGCAGTATGCTGGGCCAGTTTCATAGCTCCTAGACTAAAATGCAGGTTTCCAGTCTCATAAAGTGTAATGGGATATGAAAAATAAGAGTTTAAATAATAAAAAAAAAGAGCTGTAAACCTGTCTCACATTTCTTAAAAATACTAAAACTAAAATCTCCAAGAAAGAAAACATAGGTGTTGTTTATGGAAGAAGAAATAGAAGATTCTATACAAAAATTCAGTGAGCATCAGAGAGGATTTTTTGTTTGATGTTTTATTTTGTTTGAGTTGGGGAAGTGTGTTTTGGCTTTGTTTGGTTTTAGCGCTGTTAAAAAATTAAAAAAACATTTGATATATCATCTTTTGTTTGGTTTTCATCCATTTGCTTATCATAACTTGGACAGAGTTTAAAAAACTTGTCATTCAGGCTAGTCACCACACTTCATGGATGACTGAGTAAAAATGAGTTTTTCAAGAGGTGACCAAAAGTACTGCCTCAGTGAATCTGTATGTACTTACATACTGGAGATAGAATAAAAAAATCAGTTATATGTCGTTCTAAGACAAAGTAGATCAATCTCATTGCTTCTATAAAATATAAGATGAATTTGAACAGACTGGATAATTTCCAGAAGCAGTGATATCAGAGCAGATATAATAAAAAAAAGACTAGCTGCAAGTAAACAGACTAGATTGAAAATGGAATGCAAAACCTCTAGGCCTTTCTGGAAGCAAGGAGGAGAGTCCAGGAAGTTTTTATTGTTGAGGTATTGAATTAAAATTGTAGTTAAAACTCTTAACAAATGTTAACATATTATATAAATTTTCATTTATTGATTTTAGAAATATGTCTTCACCTTTATGGAAGCAGCTATTTATGGAAAATCCTTTTCTGTGAGTGATGTGATGAAAAGTTGTAGTTTAATTTATTCATTACAGTTTACCTGATGAACTTCAGTTAATTTAAAATAATTTTTACAAAGAAGAGAAGGAATATCTACTTCTGTTACTAAAGCAAATGTAGTTTCTGTGGTTTCACGGAATTTTAATTAATGTCTTAATTTTTTTCTGCACCTTTTTATCAGAGACTTTAAATAATAACTAATTAACATATATGTAATGTCTTGATCCTGCCACTAAACCAAAAAAAAATTTACTTATTAAATGCAGAATCCATCAAAACAGAATTAGAAAATTATATTGGGGAAAAAAATCCATTACATTTTTATTATTTGCAAGACAAATAATTTTTTTAATTCTTTAGTATGGCATCCTTTTTTTTTTTTTTCTTTAGGGGGAAATTTCAGGACTCATTTCTTTTTGATTCTTAAGCATCATTCAGTTTGCTTTCTCCAAAAGCTGAGCAGTAAAAAAGCCTTGATCAGGGATTGCAATCTTTTCCTTTCAGCTTAAAGCCTGAGAAGCTCGACCTTTTTGCTGTTCACTCATTTAAATTTCCAGGTTCATACATCAGAGATATATGGGGAGTTTGTAGTTCTGCAGGTGGGTGGAAGTGATGTGTCCATCTCAAGAGCAGAAAGAAAGACAGAGAAAACAGTGGATGTGCAATAACTTTTCTTCTCTACAAGACCTAGTATCTTTGATTCTCTCCTCTTTACAGCATCTCAATCTGTTTGGGCAAGACAGTGCAAAGCAGCAATAACCCTCAGAGTGCTCCTAAGAGGTTGAGACAAAGCTCCAGCCCATCCTCCTGTCTCCAGAAGTGACCCATAGCACCTGGCTGCTGCAGTAAAGATATATATAAATTTTCATTTTCTCCCATGTTCTCCCAGGAAATTTTCTCAAGCTCAAGACACATGCAGCATAGAAAGTCTCAACATCTTCTCTCTCTCTGGGATAAGTTATAGGTCTATCAAGTAGCCAAACAATGGAACAACATTGTTTGTTGTTTGTTGTTATGTTTGTCCATAACAGATACATCAGGAAGTATTCAGCTGCTAGAATGTAGACCACCTTTATGTGACGTGTTGATTACATACAAAAAAAAAAAAAAAGGCTTCCAGACAACGATATGATTATACTTAGTCTGAAATATAGGAAAAGCATTTCATATACATATAAATGAATTAAAATTCAGAATTTTAACCCCAAGTGTAAAGTTGTAGACAAGTACACTATACGTCCTTTTTGTGAAAATTTATATGCTTCCTAGTCTACTCTCAGTTCTATAAATATATGTATCAATAATAAATGTATGTGTAAATAAAATTGCTTGATACAAATGATACTTAGCTTCTTTTTCTTTTGGATGCTTGTAAATATAAGATGAAACCCAGACTTCTCTAAGCGAAAGAAGATTTTAGAGATAAGAAAAAATACTCTCCAGTTTCATTATGAAGCATAATATAATCCTAACACAGCACTGTAGGTGTCAACTGAGCTTCTCATGAGAGCAGAGGGTGCAGAAGTCATTACATATTTTGTTTAAAACCTCCTGTGAAAGTAATGAGGATTTATGTTTGGAATGTTCCTGTTAAAACACAAGGATCAGACTGATTCTGTATAATATATTGTGCAAAACCAGCAGAGTTACTGGAAGCAGTGGTAGGTCACTGCTGTACCCCAGAATGGGCGCTGACACCTTTTGCTGCGCTCACCCTCAGCAGCTGCACCGGTAGAAGGGCTGGAAGCTGGGGGCTGTGGGGAATGGGCATGGGATGAGCCTGGGGACTGCTCTGGGCTAGCCAGGAAGGATCCCCAACAGCTCTGGCACAGGAATGAGCACCTTGGTGTGTGCCAGAGCTTTGAAGGAGCCCACGGTCCCTCAGCAGAGGCGTGCAGGGGTGGGACAAGGAGTGCATGCACACACCCCCGAGGTTCTGCCCTGCCTCAGCCTCCCTTCCTCGCCTCACTGCTCCCTAAACCAAGAGTTTTCATCAGCTGTGTGCAGCCCTTGGAGAATACGGGACAATTAACTCTGGAGAAGGGGAGAATGTATGAGTTTGACACATTGTTTGTATTCCTGCTTTCCCCAATACCCAAGTCAGTGATCAAAAGTTTGCTTTTATTGGCAATAAATTGTATACAATTCTCAGACTCACAAATGTTTTGCCTGGGACAAGTTGTTGCTGGTTTACAAGGTTTACTGCACTCCTTTTCCATACATTCTCTCCAGTGCTGGTGTGCAGTAGCTCTTTGAGACACACATTTATTTGAAAAGGACCCTAGAGGTGCAAGTTATTTCACTTAATGAACAACCAAAGAAATTGAATGTTTTAAGATTTATTGTCTTTCAATGATATTTCCTCTCTCATTAGTATTTTCCTCTTTAACTTCTCTAAGAAATTAATCCCAAACTAAATGGTACCCGCCTTAAACTTAAATTAAAATATTCCATCTTTACTTTTTCACTCATCTAGAGTTATTCATATCACATTATCAATACAGAGATGCTTCAAATATGGCCGTGTTGAAAACTCTAATTTTTCCTTAAAAAAAAATCCAGCTTATTTCTGTAATATTAATGTATAGCATTTCTTATTCTGTAAAAGAAGACACAATATGTTTTAATTTTTTATTAAATTCTTCACTTTAAAAGTAAAATAAAGATTTCCTTTTTTTTTTTTTTTACTTTAATGTATTAAGTTTTATATACACAGTCATTAATCAGAAAAAAAAGTTTACACAAAAAGCAGGACATATTATCAGTCCAATACAAATAGGAAAAGCTTCATTTTCTCCCTAGCACTGCATAGAAATCTTAAGAAAATGTAATTGACTTAAATCTTTAGCTTTTGTACTGCTATTATTGATGTATGCTCTAAATAGAAAGAAGGGGCAACAATTTCTCAGGAAGTCTCCTGTCAGGAGGACAACAGGTAGGAGTTTTTCCAGCTGATCTGCCTGAATGCTTCTTTCTAATACAGAAGTAAGCATTGTAACACCTGGGAAGAGATATGAAGGATAGGAGAAATATCTTCATTTTTGATTGTAGGGTTCTGCTTAGCCGAGGCATTTCCACCTCCTCTAGAAAGAAAAGTCAATGCCAGTCATGTATGATAGCAGAAAACTGACATTATTTTCTTGAGATACTGGTAGTTATTACTAAGTAAAATAATTGAATTATAAACTTGATTGGGCTCAGACAATGAGTCCAAAACTTATACACTCTATTTGGGTTTAAATAGCTGACCATGTCTTGTTTAAATATGTGGTGTCATCTCTGTTGTCTTCTCACAGAAAGGAAAGAGACTCAAGTGATCAACTGCAAGAGTTTTCATTCCTTCAGTATCTTTGTATACAGTCCAGAAAATTCCCCAGGAGAAAACTGGCATTATACAGAGCTGCAAGAATTAAATTGGAGGAATTGGTAACAACTCTTGTCTAGTCTTGATTAAAAACTATTTCTCTTCTGTTTAGTCTTTGAAAGTTTTATTATATTGCTGGCATAGATCCCCAGTCTAGAGTGTTGGATCTTCTGCTGGCATTGGTACCAAGCCTGATTGAGGGAGGCTTCCCACTGGGAAAAAGAAAACTCCAGTAATACATTACTGCTGTTCTTGTGGGACTATGCTCTGACACCCCTGGGTGATGTTAAAACCATCTCTGAATGCAAGTCACAGAACAAGACTGCAAAACTGAAACATTGAAACCTATCAAAATTGAATTTCAAATTCTTAAAAGTTCACATTCTCTATTCTCAGTCAATTCCACTGAATTGAGTATTCAAGAGATAGACATTCAAGTATGTCTATCATATATATGGAGGTGCTTTTTAGCATTAAACTACTGTAAATCTACTGGTTTTCAAATTTAAATAAGCATTTTCATTATTTTTTGAGAGAAACAAGTACAAAAATGTTTTTAAAGCAAAAAAATTAAGCTTTTTTTTAAATTTGAAAATTACATAATTAAAATTTAAATTTAAATGTGAATAGTGAGGGATAAAATCAATTTTGAAGTTATTTCCACAGCAGGTGAGTTCCTACTACTTTTTACTTCAAGTTCTATTTTACACAGTCTTTGTTCCATTATCAAGCATTAAGAATATTTCGGACAAATGAATTGACCAAGTGTTTCTTTTAATTTTGATTATATTCATAATACGACAGAACTTGTACCACTATATTGAAATAGTCCAGGAAGGGAGAAGGAGCAGGTAGGACATTATCAGATTTAAAAAAATAATTTAAGAAAAGGAAGCTTTATCCCTTTTCTCTCATTTTTACATTCTTCAGGTGTGCACTTGAATATTTTTATAAATTTTTCTTAAATTTTTTGCAATTTGAATTAATTTTAAGGGTCAGGGTAAAGCGTTCATGTTGTTTAACTAGTCTTATAGGGATAATTAAGTCCTGTGTTGTCCACTCTTTACTGCAGAATTTTATGTGTAATAGCATCTATAATCTCTGATCTCTGGTTTGTTCAATCTAATATGCAGCAGCTTCATTCATATTTTCTTTTTGGATGTTTGAGATATTTTAAAACTACTTTGTCAGGGCATGCAGAGATGCTTTGGGTTTGGTGTAGGTTTGCTTTGAGTTATTTTTTTTTCTAATTCCCTAGAGCACTGGTTCTTGATTATTTTCTTCACTTATCTTTAAAAATGCCTTTGTTCTTCTTGTGTGTTTCTGTCTTTTTGCTTGTGACATTCCTTCTAACTATAAGTTTCCCTTAATTGGCAGGTTTGCATTTGAGTTTCCTACGTGGAATGACCCCTTGTTCCTTGTTCTGCAGTGTCAGGAAACAGAAATGTCATTGCTGATTAGGGGCCTGAACCCTCTGCTCCTCCTTCTCATACAGTAGGCAATCTTGTTCTGTACACACTCTAGCTGCAGGGTCAGCCTTAGGGGAACTCTAAACAAGTGTCCACATGGGACACCAAAGTGGAAGGGGCACTGATAGGGGCAAGTATTCTTTGAGCTCATTTGTCTACCACAGAAAGTCTCTTCTGTCCCTTTAAATGTAAAATGTCCACTGGCATTGCCCAAGTGTGTACATTTCAACCAGATAGAAGCATTTTTGTGCCTCTGGCTTACTACACATGTACATCAGTGATGTTAATAACATCTCTGCCTAACAATGTGACACTGAGATGTACTTCTAATGGTTGTCTTTCCTCTGAACTGAGATACAAAAGCTTTCATTTTTGGTTCTGAAACCCTCTGTTAAACCAACTTTGACCTCATCCCAGGGCACGATTACCTAGTCTTGCTTGGGGCACCTGAAGCTCTAAAGATGGGCTTGTGTAGCTGTGGTTGAAAATCTCTCTGCTTAGTGCACAGAGTGCATCCTGTCTTACAACTGAGTGGAAACCTCTGCTTTTTCCACTTTTGCTCCTCACCTAGGGAAGTGGAACAAACCAGAAGAGGGAAGAAGAGAAACTACACAGAAAAGAACAGAAGGTAGTGGCTTCAAGTGGCAGGGAACATGCATAAGACCAAAACTTCTCCCTAAACCAAAGGATTCTGCAAAACAGAGAAACTAAAAAGAGGGGAGTGGGAATAACTCTTTACTTCCTACCATATTCGTAGCCTGAAGGAAGTCTATGGATGATCTACAAAGATGAGGAAATGGAAATGAAATATAAAGGACTAACTATGGATCTCTTTTACAGCAACTGAGAAAACTGATATTGCTTGGAGTATTTCAGGAATAAAGGAAGAGCTTTACTCCCTAGTGCAGGAGAGCAGTTCTATAGTCACAGGGATAACTTGTGATCTACAACAACTTCATATCCAAACCAAATCTATTAATCCATCACATGAGCTCATAAGCTCATATAAATTTAATTTTCATTTCATTTATGAATATGAAGCACATGAATTTAACTTCTATTCTGCTTGTCTAAATAGCTTGCAAATAAAATATTCGTAAACATTAGAAAAAATATTTTTTAGGAAGTTGAACATCTGTGTGCTTGTCAGGCAAGTATATGGGTTTAGTATTAAACAAAGTTATTGCTAATATAGATTTTAAATCAGCATACTAAATAAATATCTACATTTTTAATGAATTAATAGTGAAAAGAGAAAAACAGAAAAACCATTTTTAATTTTTTCAAAAATATAATTTAGAGGTGTCAGTGAACCGCATTTCTACAAACTCCTTCACTAAGAGTAAGTAAAACCTTTTACCTGTTTCATAAGGCTGTTTTTGGAAGAGATGTAAAATTCAGCTCCTCCTGACTGGCTTGTCATTAAAAATCCCATAGCATTTTCACAAAAGAAGGACTATTAAATATTATATTCTGGCCAAAGTCCAAGTCACTTTGTGGCTACCAAATCCCCAGCTGAAATACTTGGTCTGCATTTTCCTCAAAACCATGCTGTGTGTAGACCACCATTTTTTTTCTAATAGGCAATGTCATTTTGATAGGGCTTATATGAACATTTAATATGATTATTTTGGATCAATACAGTCATCCTTTAAAATAAGAGTTAACATAATAGCAAATCTATAAATTCTCAACAGCATTAAAAAATCAGATATTTTGAAAGAGATTATTTGGTTATTGGCATGCCCTGCTTTTTATGAATTTTTTCTCTCTCAGGAATTTTCAAGAATAAACTTATACATAATGTAGTGATATTTGTTACCTTATAGATCATCTTTACCTGGAATCCATGGGCAGGTAATTTAAAACGTTTCCAGTCCTAGAATTTTGAGCTTCTCCCTTTTATTGGACAATTGTTTTAGATAATTCAGCTGAAAAAAAAATTGTATTTAGTATGACTTGTTTAGATGAGATGCTGTGAGAACATTTGGTTTCCTAAAATGTTATCCTTACTACTGAGATGCAGAACATCTGTTCTGTCTTAGGTCAGCTGTGAGAGCTGGAGCAGTGGTTCCTTCTACTCTGCACAGGCTGAAGGTATGTACTAAATTTGATGTTATGAGACTGTTTGGGACTAGCCCATGAGTGCTGTCTCAGACCAAGACAGGTCCATAAGAAAATCCAGCCCGTGATGTTTTCAGGCACATAAATAGCCTCTCACTTTCCCAAACACTAAATATATCTAGAAATTATCTGAACACATCTCTTACTGCTTAGTACCTAAAAATGCAACTTAACACAGTACAATTTCACCAAGCTACATCAAAATAAGTAAGTTTAGAATAGGTTGACATCTTGGTAAGTAGCAGGCAGTGAGGAATCCTAGTCAACTGAGGCTGCTTCTGAGTTGCAGTAGAGGTTCATATTAGGCTTGACACCCTTCAATATTTATCAATTCTCTGAAAAGCAAAGATAAAATCAGAGCTGATAAAATTTATGGGATGACACAAAGATTGGCACACCAGTAAATATTGAAGACAGGCAGTCATGGGAAGTGATCTGTATCACTTGATGACTGGACCAATTCAAATCATGTACAGCCAAAGTTACAGATATGATTTTGCAGGAATAAGGAGCTACAATTAGGTGAGACATTGGAAAATTAAAGGTAGTCATTCCAGTTTGGTGCGCAGTGTATAAAGATGGCTAAAAGATGGGTAAAGATGGGCATATATATTTTCCATGTGAGAAGAAAATCTTGCTTTTCCCTTTTGTCCTGATGACTCTTTTGACTCTCATGACTTCCTTCTAAGAGGATTGGCTTCTGACCCTTTTATTTGAGTGTTTGCCTTTTATTTGCATTCAGGTTTATGAGTTTATTGTTGTTGGGGAAAGAAGAAAAATTTCCTTCATAAGACTTCATCATGTTTGAGTTCCATTTCTAGAGCATCATGAAGTGTCCTCACAAACCATTGACGAGCATGACAAGTAATTCAATATGAGCCTCCAGTTCAATGCAATAATGAAAAGAGACAGTCTGATCTGTTGATATATAAAGGGAGAATATTGAGTCAGATTAGAGAGACAATTTTATTTTTGTTGTTCCAGTATGCATTTTCAAAAGAGTACTGAAAAATTTAGAAGGGTTCAGATAAAAATTGTTCAATGTCTGGAGAAAAAAGCTCAAGCATGAGAGACTTAAATAACTTTGGATAGATCACCAAAAAAAAAAAAAAATTCCAGGGAGAAAGACTAGGCTTCTAAAGAACCCGTAATCTGGTTACAGGATTAACCAGAAAGGCTAAGGATGAATATTTTAGAGGCTGAAGAAGAACAAAGTCAAATTAAAAAAAAAAAACCGAAAGACTCGTTATCATTGAGGATGAGGGAAGTACCTTATGCTGTATTTAGGTGAAGATAGCATGGTTTGCTGGAAAATATACTTTGGTCAAACTCAAATTACTGGATTCAATGCAGCAATCAGGAGCTAAAAATTTGTTGCTTACTTTACACAGGGGATAAGACTGGAGGTCTCATCAACACTTTTTTTGACCCTAAATTGAACAGAATTTTTTTATCAAATTCAGTTAATGGCCCTGACAATTCTGTCTCACTTTTCATCTTTTAAAACCTTACCAGATTTGAGACTTTACTAGGGCAAGAAGCTAAGCATTTGTGAGAAATCCGTGACTCAGGGAGATCCCACTGTATGTGATTTTAAAATAACAGGAAGCATAAAGCAATACCAGATGTGAAATTTCCAAGGCAAGTGTGAAAGGACAGTGTCAGTGCAAGCATGAAGCCTGAAAAAAGACATAGTCAGCCTTGGGGGGAGAAGGAGGAAAGACGTGGAAGAGGAAGGAGACCTCCAAGGATTAGTTTGGATAAATATGAGATTAGTATCCAAACTTCTTGGTACTTCTCCAAACTAAATTTCTAACCTTTAAGGCTTCATCCACCCATCATAATTGTAGCTGATCTTGAAGACTCAAGCTGCCAAAGTCATGGCTATTAAGGGGCAGAGGAGGAGACTATAAAAAAAAACAAAACAAAACAAAATAAAACAAAACCCCAAAGCTTTTAAAAAATAATTTATGTTAATTACATTTGTGAAATAATTTTTTCTGCATGTCCTAACATGGAATATCCCCATAGTCTCCATCTGTTTATCATCTAAGATGTGTTAGCAAGATGTGACTGCTCATCGTTCTGCTCTCTCACAGCATGTTACAGTCACTGTAATAACATGTACAATAGAAATAAACTACTTGATCCCTCATTAGAAAATAAATTATACTGCCCTCATACATTTACTTTACTTGTAAAACATTAGAATAGAGCTCGTGAAAACATTTACCCACAAGAAAATCACATAGTTAAATATGATCCAATACATACATTGCTACCTAAGGCTCTTGGAATAATTTCTCCAGCCTGTAGATAGGAGGTTTTTAAATACATCTCTGGCATTTTTCCAGTAGTGTTATTAAGCTCTTGGAATTTCCCCTTTTCTGTGGTTCCTTTATGCGTTTCTTGTCATTCCAGTATCTCCAAGTTCCTCAATTTTCACCCTATAAACAGGCACAGGCACAATACTGATCAACTATAATATAATGCAATTTTTCATGTATATTAAGTTACAATTCTTGGGGGTTGTTTAACCTCTCTGCTTTAACTTCAGTTTTATTTCATAGTATTATGGTGCATAGCATTTCTGGGAATTCATGTTTTCTTTCAGATCTCTTCCAACATTTTAGCACACAACCTTTATAACAGCATTGTCACTATAATTCTGGATCTCAGAATTATAACTATATTTTAATCTCAGGAATGAAACCTTTCTTAAAGGATTTGTGGAGAAAAAATAAACAAATAGTCTATCAAAATTCTGGTGCTCTGCTGCTATGTGACAACACAAATACTTCTTGAGTTACGTAAGAGAAATATATGTTCATTTGGAAGTGGCAGTGATAATCTCCAAGTAACCTCATGAGGCAGCATATTCATTTTGTTCAAATATGATTATTATCATTCATCTTTATCCAAAAACTTCTAATCAAACACTATAAGTTAAAAAAAATCCAAAGGATAGTCTGTTACTTAGGATCTAAGTCTTGCCACAGTCACAAAGGACTTCATAGTAAGATCTTTCCTTCCACACTGCATTTTAAAGATGTGTTTCCCTTCACTTAATGGAGAAAACAAAAAAACAAAATAAAAAACCCTAAACAAATAAAGTCAGACATCAAACCCAAAGCCTTTAATATTTATTGAATAAATGCATCTTACTGTAAATAATATAAGTCACATTGATATGAATATGAATAAAGACTGACCAAGAATGGATCTCAAGAGTTTGCTTATTGACTTCAAGGTTATTTCCTGTTTATGTTCCTTTGTGTTTTAAAATAAAGTCCTCAATGTGTATCATTTATTCAATCAGCAGCCCAAAATAATGAAAAATCAGAGGAGAATTGTAAATGTAGTCACTGATTTTAATGAGGTGTTAACTTTAAAGTGTTAATTTTGAAGCTTAATTGCACCTACAGTAAATATAAATACAGCTGCTACTTCATTGCCAGAGGATTAATACCTGCAGATAAATCTATGCAGCATGTCTAAATTTTCAGTCAGGAATCAACCATTCATTTGAATAGAATGGACCTATGAAAAACTGAGGCCACAACATATATATGAAGCACAGTAAGTGAACATTGTGCTCTGTTTCAAAAAAATCATCTAAATAGATACATAATGAAAATACAATGCATTTCTACAGAATTAAGTTTTAAAACTTTTTTTCTTCTACCACTATGCAGATATTTATAGTAACATGCAATTTAAGCTCTCTGCCAACAATTTAAAAGTCTTACAAGGATTAGAAAGCATTTTACAGAAAATCCAAAAAACCCTTTTCTAGTAAACTTAATTTGTGCCAGCCTCAAAATAAATATGAAAAATTTGACACTTCCAAAAATCTTTTTTCATATAAGTCTTTTCAAGAGCTTTTCAATTTCAGTAAGATTTAGATAAGACCTGACATGACTTGACTCACTTCCCAAATACTTCATTTAAATCATGCATCCAGTATTAAGTAGTAGTGTTGTTAAGAGAAGTCAGTAAATTACAGAGCAAAAGAATGAGTGATCCCATAACCTGGAGTAAAAATATAATCTAGAGTGACAATAATAACACAAATTTGTTTTCTTACAAATTTTAAATGACTTTTACTACTGTTTCATCGGATAGCATCTCACATACACAAGTGTTTTTTCACAAGAACTTTCAAGAATTTCCCCGAAATTATTTCACTAATAGCATGGAAGAATAGTAATGCTTTAACTGCTTTTCATTAAATTAAAAGCAAAGGGGTGGTTAAATAGACAAAATACAGTTTCATTGCATAGAAAATATTGTTGATTAGGAGCATGGGGACTAGTATGACAGGACTTTATTACTGGAAAAGAAAACATCAAATATGTGTATTGATTTTTTAGTGACTTCAGAAACTAATATCTACTGTATATGGCCCATATATTTTTTTTATTCACTTTTGATATCTACTGAATATTTTTACCCATTGAATTTATTAAGACATGCTGAGAATGGTTATTGAATGCACCACAAAACTAAAATTTTCTGAATGTTATGTTCAAATAACAGTATTAATACTGTCAATAGTGCCTGAGAGCTTTAATTATAGGTACTGGCCTCAAGCTTGTTTTCTGACTTTTGTGAGGTGGAGGGTAAGATGGAATAATTATGGAATGGAATGATTATGTATATATCAATCTAGTAGTGGCAAATTTAGAGTGGCAAATTTAGATATATCAATCTAGTAGTGGCAAATTTAGTATAGTACTGCAGGAGGGCAAAGGACTCACAACTTCAGTTGTGATGCTGGTTTCCGAATTCCCCTTTTGAAGACACTCTTCTGATTTTCACAGTTTTATCACTCTTTTGCTACAAAAACTGTGTGTGTGACCAAAACCCCCTAGTTGTTTCTGTTAATTGTAGATCCTACTGTGCTCTGCTAAAGCGCTTAAGAGTCACTTTACTATACATAATTGAAACACCCTTGTTTTATGATAGTCTCCATCATCATGCAGCTGAACTTACCGAAACAATATGAGAAGGAGAGTTCTGGTTAGAGATTCTATTGCAATAATGTTACATATACTTAAATAGCTGAAAGCAATGCAGAAGAAATATAATTCTGATTAATAAAAGTTTCATATAAATGGATTTTTTCTTTGCAATAGCAAACCAATGAAGACTACACCCAGGGTTCCCTGCCATTATTCCTGCTGGATAATTGTTTATTTTAAAAATAAACCATGAAAATAACACCCACATCCAATGACTCACCCCCCCTCCCAAAAAACCCAACATCAAACCCTCTCTTTTCCTATGCAACCAATGAATCTATCAAAAATAATCTTCAGTCTTCAATTTTCCTGTTGCGGTGGCATGGCACTGCTCCACCTCCTGAAATGACATTACCTGATCTTTACTTCAAAGCAAAAGAACCAGTAAAGGGAAACTTGCAGTAGATTTCCCAGAAAATTCAGCTCTTCTTCTCCTCCACTCTCTAAAATCTGAGCAAAGTTTTGGGCAACTTTTCACATCTTGTAACATCACTTTCTTCTCATTATTTTCGTTACAATACTATTATAGCTGATTATATCACTCCAGAACAAGCAGTGAAGTGAGAAACAAAGATGCCCCCTTTATCTCTTTCTTCTACATTAAGTTTATTTATCTCTTTTCTCTCTACTACACCCGTCCTTAATTTTTTCAACTGCAATATTTTTTTCTTATTTTATGAGTGGGCAAATATTTAATCATGACTGAGTATAATGCTTAGATGCCTACATGAAGCTTGACCTGACAGAAACTTTGCACTTAATTTTTGAAGAATTTCTTAGACAAATATATGAAGACATGAAAATCTGATTTCTGTGGATTAAATGCAAGTTAGTGACTAAACACCTTTGAAAATCTGATTTTTAAGTTCTTTGCACCTCAGCTTCCTTACTCTAAAATGGTTCCTGCAGAAGCCGAGATGGAGTGGAGATGGCACTACTGTATAGGGATCCAAACTTTTGACAAAGAAAAAGCGGTGGCATGGCATCTGTAGGAACCTGGGCTTGTTGGGAATTAAGAAAGATTATCTCAGGACCTGGCTGAAAGCACTTCTACTACCGATCAGCAGGTCATATGACTGCCTCCTTTGCTTCACTCTGAAACACACAGAGATCATTTATGCAGAGAGATTGTTCTTCAAATGTCTGTTCTCTCTATGCAGCTATCCATGAGTTCTTTCTCTCATCTTCTCTTGGCTGACTCAATAGCTTGATTTT
Source organism: Leptocoma aspasia (assembly GCA_013399835.1). Classification (NCBI taxonomy): domain Eukaryota; kingdom Metazoa; phylum Chordata; class Aves; order Passeriformes; family Nectariniidae; genus Leptocoma; species Leptocoma aspasia. Next base: position 382,258 of record VXAX01003797.1, read on the forward strand.
GAAATCCTTATTAAAAAACTCCGAGCAATTGAGGTTGCTGGTCATTCCTATCTGACTGGCAATTCTGATTTGGACAAACATTAAGCATAAATCCAGACTCAAATGATTTGGAAAATTTAAGTTAAGAAAATGCTGTGGTTCAATGGTATTGATTGCCATCCTGACTTTGGTACTTGCTGCTGATTCGTAGCTCTGCCTTGCCATCTTCCTTCAGATATGTAAAATGCCCTCTGTAATCTTGACAGATAGGCTCAATTACAATGGTAAGATAACTCTATTATTAAGAAGAACTCTAATATAATAAATCAAACTATAAATAACCTTAAAAGACTTCTCCACACAGAGCTGTACTTAACATATGCTTTATTAAGTAGAGTTTATAAATTATACATTTGCTCTTATTCTCAGCATCTCAATTTTACCTTATGAGGCCCATTTCAAACAATAGTGTAATGTCAACCTAATCAAAAAAGTCTCATGAAATATATAAAATTATATATTTCATAGATAGGGGATTCAAATTCACTTTAGAAGTTTAAGTTTTAATTAACTCCTAAATTTTGAGTTATTCAAGAGCAAGCTGCATAGCAAACCATACTATTGTTTACTGAGTTTATTCTGCTATGCAATTAAAAATGTGATAATCATCTAGTAGTTTTTTAAAGAGACAGGATTCTCCTTAAGAAAACATTATTGTGAACAAAGAGAGTCTGTAAAAGAAGAATCTAATTTCAAATTTTGTCCTTAGGAGTTAAATTTAGTGAGGTTTTATTTTCTGAATCCCTGAAATTGAATTAACTCCTTTGGTTTTGTCTTATATTTCAGATTAGGCTTTAGCTATCTAAGTTTATATTCTAAATTTATATGCTGTCCTTTTATCAGATTATTAAAGCATCTTACATATCTGCTAAAGAGAAGACAAAAGGGTCTCTGTTTTTCTCTTTCCATCCCTCCTGATAGCAGGAATTTATTGGCTTATTTTTTGGCTTTGGTACTGCTAGGTGAGAGAAGTAGGTTTCACTGATTTGTTCTGAAGGTACTGAAATTTATGACCACTTAGATCTAGTCCAGATGTGGTTCCACAGCTGTGGGCAGCTGCCAAAAACCTTTAGCAGCTGTGCAAATGCTTATGACCACGTAGGGAGAAGCAGTCTCTCAGGAAATTTCAGTCAATCTCAGAGCATGGAAGCTTTGAATTTAACACAATATTCATTGGAAAGCAACTTAGTGCTGTGATCTCAGGCACTCTTAGTTCAAATACCTTTCTAAAGTTTTTTTGATTGAACTTTTGGAAGACTAGACTTCATAAGATCATTATTCATGATAGTTTTCATTGCATCAACTCCATACATGGTATCTATTATGCTCAAAAACATTAAAAACTCAGATACTGTACCTGTCCAGTCTAGCCATAAATTGAAGGGCTGCTTCTCTTTTAGCCTCATTTTTACACTTGAAGACTCAGCATGTCTATTTGCTGCCAAAATCATAAGAACACACATTGATATTAATAACTGAGCTTTATTTTTTAACTTTTTTTTTGCAGCTTTAATGGTAAACGTGAAGCAAATACACACGTGAAGCAAAAACACGAGGGGGAGTTTCTTAATTTCTTGTGAAAATCAGATATTTCAGGCTAGTAGCTGGGATATTGAAGAGGAAAAATAAGAATTCGAAGGTCTGCACCATAGGTTGCTATAGAGGTAATAATTTAATATTACAGTTATTTCCTTATAATAAACAAAATATAATTTGAGAATGTTGTTGAGATACACTAATGTATTTTAAATTTTTGCAATTTAAACTGTAATTAAAAACAGTATACCTGAAAATCAATAATATGTTATAAAGACAAACACAAATATATAATGCCCTCCTAACATTTTGGCTATGCCTGTCTGGGAATATTAATAGGGGATTCTCCTCTGTTGCCTGGGAGAAAAACACACCAGGCTGGAGGTCAGTTTTCTCCACTCTGACTGAGATTCCTTGGCTTGATTTCTCACCTCCATTTCTGGCAAGTGTCTGGCCTTTTGCCTTCAGTCACAGTCAGAGAGTGTTTATTTGCATACTTGGGCTTAAGGGAGAGAAAGGCTATGGTTGTGCACCAACCATCTGTTCACACCAAAGAGCCATCCTGATAAGCAGTGCTCACAAGTCCTGGAAACAGAACACATGTCAACAGCTACTGCCAGCTCATGCATACCACACAGACACACCTGAGCCACGCAAATCTCACTAATATTTCTAGAAAAAGGTCAGTTCTTTGTCAAGAAACATGAGCTTTAAACTGCTAATAATAGGTTGTCTGGTTTGTTTATTAATCAAGCTAAGTCCTAATCGCTTTATTGAGGATGGACTTGGGACATTTAGGATTTTGTTAGGAGTGGTGCAATGAGAACACTTGTATACTAGCTCCAATGTACTCAAGTCCAGTGAAGTCCAGTTAGATTTTGCTGCTTTTGATCAGCAAAAAGATCCAAATAAATACTGTCATACTAAGATCTTGGGCAGCTTGCTTAGATCCCTACTCACTGCGCTTCTCTTCACTCTTGTGGTTGTTCATAATGAGAGAACTCTTTGCCCTTGGGTGGGACATAGTGGCAAGAAAACAAAAAAAAAATGTTTGGAAGCATCTGTTTTTCTGCAGGATGGAGTTCCACTGTCTGAATGTCATGCAGTCTGCATGAATGACTATGCAGGGGAGGGGAGAGATTACTAAGATTATTAATTGGATGTAATTTTTTTCATGATGTCGCCTTGTCTATATGACTTTTCAACCCATTTCAACATATTTCTAGAGTCTAGCCAGAATTATGGGAAGGAAGACACTGAGATGGTTCTCTTAGAGTCAGCCATATTACTTCTGGCAGTGTACACAATATCGATAGGGACATTGTCAGCTCGGTGACAATAGATTAGAGCTGCCCAAATAACAGGTGGGCCTGCATACTCCTTGCCCAAGATGAGCTTGCCATAATCTTGTACTGTGCTGAGCAGAATCTGTGAAGTTGGATTGAACCTGAATTCCCACAAGGTGCCTAGCTGGGTTCTCTGATCCATCCTGTCAATTACCTTTTACCAGCCAAGGGACACATATAGAAAATAGAAAGACATTGCTAGAAGCACCAGAGGCAAGATCAGGACTTGCCCAACCTACCTCCCATGTCCTCTTAGAGGTGACACAGTGGTGGTATTTACTCTTCTTGTAAATGGATATCTGACAGTCGTAATGCTTGCTGAGGGAAGAATAGCCATGAAAGCAACTAAGGACTGTAACTGAGTAAAACTTTTATTTTAGGAGGAAACAAAAACTATGGCTGCTCAGGACACATTGAGGCTGGGGCTAGAACGAGGGAGAAACAGGACTGGGTGTGATGGGAAACAGAAAAAAGGAGAAGATCATGGGATAGAAAATACTAGGTTGGAAGGGCATTCTGGAGAACATTTTTTCTAAACTGTTGAAGGTAGGGTGTTAGATTAGATTATCAAGGCCCCTGACAAGCCAAGTCCTGAATAATCCACCACTTCCCTGAGTAACGTTGTTTCAAAGTTAGAATTAATTTCATGGTATTAATGGTTACTGAAATGTGAAAGGAAATACTGAAATATTTTCACAATAATTTTACAAAATTTGCTAATTTGTATATAGCATGTTTACAAAGAGAATGAGCCAGCTGCAGCAAGCGTAGGAAGTAAGACAAAGTATATCATTCTTTTATCTCTATGGTCGCCTCTATAGCACTTTAGGATTAGTGTTTTTCTTTGCCTCATGAAGTTTGCATTTCAAATGGAGCCCTTGTACTAACTGCAGAGGGGAAAAAGGGGGAAAGGACAGATAACTGTCGTCTTAGCATGGTTTATAAAATTCACAACTAGGGGCATTTCAGTACTATTCTTCTCACAGACTGGATCAAAGGCTGTAGGGCTGCCAAAACGCTTCCACTTTATCTCAGCTACTAAAGTGTTCAAAAGGAAAAGCCATGTTTAAGGTTACTAAGACACAATACTTCCAAGATACTGCCTGTCAGGTTGTCTGCGCTGAGCTTTGAGCTCACTTACAAATGCAGTAGTGATAACAATTTCAAACATGGTTTGGTTGGTCAGATGACAATGTCAAAGTTTCCAAAACTCTTTTCAGGCATGATATTTGAGTTCCAATGATATGTAACAGAGACTTCTGGAAAATGTGTTTAAAATATTATAGCAAATTTAAGGTAGAATTACACGTCAAACAAGTTCAAATTTGTTATTTAAATGTGACTCAAAGCTCAAAGTAGACTGAAAGAGACAGGCTGTCCCATAGTAATACAATGAAACGTTTTCTTCAGTGTTTATAAATGATGAGGAAGAGACAAAAGAGACCTCATCATGTATTTTGAAATAAATATTAATTTCATACAAGATAGTTCATTTACAGTATAATTTCCAGTCTTTGAAAGTCAAAGAATTTGCAGCAGCTCTGTTTTTCTGTTCTTCTTTATCTTAATAAAGTTTGTATAGTTCAGATGTCCTAAAATATTGAGACATTTACTAAGGATGTCCAAAACTCTTTTGGTTATTTGTATGTTGTACTGATCTCAAATTAAGACCCTAAATGGCTTCAAGTGACTCACACAGAAGAGGAGCACTGTTTCCAACAAAACTAGTCTTGCCAAGAGTTTGTGAGCTATAAGAATAAAATTAAATACCACCAGATTTTTCTTATATAAAAATATTTCCTGTTGTAAGTGTCCCACTGTTTTTTGTTATGTTTTGAAAAATCAAATTAAGTTGCAATTTTAATACTTGACATTCAGAGCTTCTCACCAGTAGATTAAGTGCTTTTTTCAAAAATAAATATACTTACAATACATACAGATATAATAAATATATCTTATTTAGAAATTAACAAAGCATCTACAGGTTTTGTTATAATAATGTTCCAAGAAATATATTCAATATTTCAGCCACATGTCAGAAATGGTAGATAGCTGGCATCCTATGTTTTATTAGGCAATGAAGTGAGGAATTTAGATGGACTATATTGGTAAGTATGAACTTTTAACATATTTTACTGATGAATACTTTTTAGTGCTATGAATAAGTTTTTAGATAGGCCTGTTTCTAGAATACATTTCCTCTAAGGACTTTAGTATTTTTATAGCAACTGCACATTTGGCTTTTTTTAAGCATGAAATGTTGTTTAGGGCTCTAAACAATCAGCCCTAATCAGAAGGTACAATAGGTACATTAGGTACAGAGGGCACAATATGCACATTAACATGTAATTTGTATTTAGTAATTCATTACATAAAAGAATTTCCAGGTTAAAAGGTTAAAAACAATAGGATAAATTCTCCTAAAAACTTGTCCCTGAATTAAAAAAAATCACGGGGAAAGATAAAAACATATCACATTATTCATGACACAATTTGCTTTGGAAGAGGCGTTTTTTCCTGAAAAGAATATATCCAATCATTTAACATGTAACTGTTATGTGTCTGTCTTCTCTGTGACAGTTGCCTGCAGGGTGAAGAGCCTCAATAGATGTAGGATTGAGCAGGCATTACTCAAGGGAACAAAGAAAAAAAGGAATTATTATTATAAAGAAGTCAATAAAAAAATCACCGATGTGCTATTCCTCTCAGCCTATACATGTAAATTCTATTGCTTAAAATTTAGAACGATAGTCAAATATAGCTTTTTATTTAAAAGGTGGAATCACCTATCAACAACTGCCATTGTGCAGGCTGACATTATCATCAAGGCTGCTAAAACAACTGTGGCACATCAGGGCAAATGCACGTGGCTATCCATCCTACACCAAGGATGCTGTAAAAATACAGTCAATTAAGAGGCAGTGTTAATTGCCTGGAAAATAATTTGGCTGGCTGTGTGTCTTCAAAGCTAAACAAGGTAGGATAAGAGACATTTGTCCCTTGCTTTGTATTCAAGTGGCCCATGAAATATCATCTTCAATTCATAGTCTGGTTCTCATTTTCAAAGGTCTTTGGCCTATCTATCTTGTGCACTTTTCCCAGCACTCCAGCCATATCACAACCCAAATGTTTTAGTCACCAAATTTAAATGTCAGCAACAAGAATCCTTGAGTTAGAGACTGGAGCTACTCAAAGTTATCAATGTAAATAAGCCACGTTTTGAAAGAAACAAATTTTAAGCTCAAAGAATTCCTGGAGATATGGTATTTAATAGATGTGGCCAATCTAAAGTGGTAAATAAAATAACATTTTATGTAATCCTCAGGACTATTGTTTTAGGTTTTAGAAGAAGGAAAATATAAACATTTTCATGAAGTAGGGGCAACTGACTTTGCAGCTGTGTAATAATTTAGACGCAGCAAGCCTCAGAACATTGCCCTATTCTGACCATGCTTCTGACCAATCCTTGCTTCAGGTGGAGTTGGCATGCAGTGCCTGGAAATGATGACATTGATATTTTGGAATGTCTAAGTTCAGATGAAAATAGATAAAAAGTAATGCTTTCACTTTTGATAGGGAACCGTAAACGATGTAGTAGAAATATTTAGTGACTTCATATTTATTCTGGATAACAACCTGTAGTTGAACTTTAGGGCTACTCAGTATAGCAGAAGTATTTTAACTCAGCAGAAGTCCAGGCAGCAGAGTGAAATAATGTTGATCCTTGTGAGATGACAACACAAAAAATTAGAAGTGAAGGACATAGAAGTTAAGTTGAAAATTTCTATATTATCATTGAAAACAGTGACATTCTCCCACTGTTGTTTACTTCTTAAGACAAAGCTTTTAAAATTCTAGGCAGCAAAGCTGTTATCAGATAAAATGACACTACACAGAAATAATTAGCTGATTCTATCAGACAAAGTAAAATTAAGATCTGATTCAGCCACTGCAATTGATACATTATAGGTCATATTTGAAAGAGACAACCGATTGTTGTGTCAAATGTAAGTCTGGAAAAACAAGAACTGATTTGAACTTTAATAAAACAGTTGGTGGTACTGTGAACAAGGTCAATAGAAATAATTCCATAAAACATACAAATGATTTATACTAAAAGTAGAGATTGTACCTTCTTTTATGAATTACTTTTAATTGCACTACCAGTGTTTCAGGGTATTATTTGGAACTTTTTGAATTTATCATATTTATGTTAAGAGAAAACTTCTCAATTAAAGCCATAACTAATGAATTTTATCCATTCTGAGAAGAGAAATATTTTCACAATTACCTTCACAAAGAAATCTATAAGAATGAAAGAACCCTTACTTGGCCATCTCTCACAAGGCATCTAGAGGATGGTGTCTCACCTCCACTTTAGGAAAAAATGTATATCTGTGAAAAAACCCCTAAAGAAAATCACAGAAAAAAATCAATTAAAACTAACCCTTAAAATTCCAGATTGTAACTGTAAGTTAATGTACTAAGCTGGTACACTGGTAATCTATTGGTAAGATTTTTCAAACATTAATATCAACTAAAAACTAAAAGTTAAATTGACATAATATAGAATGGATTTTACTCATTCTGGACAATTAAGCAGACTGAGTTTAAATTTGGGGTCATACTGAATTCCTTGTTAGCCAAGTCAAACTTTCCGTTTATTTCTCATTCCTGTATATCTTCAGAATTCAATAAACATAAGTGTCATAGGATGGAAATATAAGCAGATGTTATGATAGCATTTTGCATGGGCATAAGTGCCCAATGCTGAACCAAAATTCACATTTTATGTTAAACAAAAAGTGTTTTTCTGCTCAAAAACTTCTGACCTTCTGCTGGACTCCTGCTCTAAATAATACGTGAGTGGTAAATTACTTGCCAGGTTACCAGGCTGCTGAAAGCATTTTAGACACATTACTATAAGCAATAGTTTTTATACTGTTGTCAATGAAAACATATCAAAATTAATCAAAGCATGCCAGTTCTTGTGTAAGATGCAGAGATTTTTCAAATCCCAAATATAAATTTCCTTGACATTTGACATCTTTAAATAAAAAAGGAAAAAATGAAGGAAAGAAAAAGACCAAGAGGCCATCACTATCCTAAGCTGCTTAGAGATAAGGAGGTATTAAAAAATAGAGTTCTGTGACCTGAGGTCATTAATTGATTGTTAGACCAAAAATGAATCTGTGAATAACTACTTTGATTCCCTGTATCATCACAAATGCATCCTTCCCACATAACGAGTATACTGATAGGAAAGTTTTCATAGCTGTTTTATCACTCCTTTTACCTCAAGCACTACAGGTTTTGGGCTAACATGAGGTACAGTTCACTAATATACCCTGTATCAATGCACTGACCTTTTACTGTGACTCCTAGCTCCAGGAAGAACTCAGACTTACAATAAGAGTTTAAATTTGAGAGAGGTTATTTTCCAGATCTCTCTTGTTGCTGTTTGGAGGTCAATTGGTTGCAGTGGGGAGAGTAAAGGGTATTTCTAATCATTCTTAGAGCAATGTATTCTGTTAGAGGGCAGTAATATTAAGAAGGAATGTAGGGAAACAGATAAAATGTAATGAAAGTTGCACAGCATAAAGATTTTAAAGATTTTAACTAAAAAATCTACTACTTCTGGATTGTTGAAATGGTTTAACAAGCTGTGGGTTGACCTGTGAAACCCGATGTTCCAAGGGACTGAGATTGACAGTTGGGTTGGGAACGGTAACCCTGTTAACCCAATGAGGTTTTCAATTCTGAAGCACACAGCAAAGTATCAGTCCTCCTCATTTTCCTGGGTGGAAGTAGCAAGAAAGACAGCACCCAAGTTTGAGCAGCCTTGACCATTAAGGCAACATATAAAATTGGTGCATAATGATGAACATTACTGGAATCTATGAGGGAAGCATGCAGTGGATATATGGGATAACACTCCTTACTGTGAACAATACTGTTGAACATCTTAGACAAAGACACCATTATGTAACAAAAATTAAGTTACATATGCATTTCCACAGGGAAATGTCCAAAATAAATAGTCCAAAGATTATTATGAATCATCTTCATGCTAAATATTGGAAAACCATTTGAACTTTTCACCTACTTTCATAGATTACCACTCGATTTTCATTAAATATGCAATGAATGTGCTCTGATGTGATCATGTTCATGATTTTAAATAATATCCCAAACGTTTTTCAGGAGTAGTAATTTAAAAAGTGAGGTCCAACTTCCTAATGTGGTTATAGATAGCAGGATTCACTGCTGTACTCAAATTCAGTCATTCCATCATGCCAGCAATGGCCTTGCCAAAATTACCTTTGCTATAATACCAAGAGTTGCTGTGTACAGCAGACCAACTCATTGTGTACATTTAGAGAATCAAAGTGGTACTCAAGTATAATCAAGGATTTGCTAACTGATGGATCAAGTGAACCCTCATTTCTTATTCCAAAAGTAGTGTTTAAATGATGTTAAATACCATGACACTGGGAAGCAAGTGAAACAACAAACAGATAGATGTCTTCTACTAATGCCAGCAGAGTTATGCAATTTATAGCTGAGAATCACATTATGCATCCCCTACATCTGAATTACTCTGGCAGGAGCACAGAAACACAACGGCAATTTTCCACACCTTTGGGATGGAAAATTCTTCTGACTAAGCTGCTTTTACATCTTCCCTCCCACAGTCTCTCCTCCTGTCTGTCTTCCTTGCACAACAAATAGCTGGTACAACAAATAGTACCTCTACATACTTTACATGCTGGGATGAAGGAAGCAGAGAAAAGGACCTTATTTCTTATCAAAGAAATGGGTCAAATGAAGACACGTTAAGGAAAGAAGTAGAATGGCAAAGTTTCTTTGCATTTTGGCCTTTTTATGGCTTTCTGTGGGTTGATCAGAACAATTCAAGTAAATGCAAGCAAAAAAACATTATAGATCTAAAAATGAGAGGAAAGGAAACATTTGTCAGTTGAAATATGAGTTTCTAGTTAATCACTCTGACTTCAAATGTTTCATGGTAAAATTTATAAACTTTATTTTAGGAGCTTTTCTTTAGCATTTGTAAATCAGATGCATCACAGAAGAGTTGTGTAGAGACTGTTCATTTCCTAGTCACCCATACACTTGAAATAAAAATATAACTACTAAGAACTTTAATCACAGAAGGCATTACTTTGAAAATAATCTTTTTTCTTATGTAATTTTAATGCTCAGTCACTGCATTTGAACTATAAAAATATAGAATAGAGTATTTGCAACTCCTGTGTAAAACATGATGGAGAATTCAGACTCTGTTTGCTGTCAGATACTATCTTCTCAAAAAATGTCACAGTGAAGTGGGACATGGAAAGTTAGTAAAAAAATTAGGTTCTTCTGCAAAAGAACCTGTTATTTACTTGTTCCCTTTCAATAAGATGGTCTCCCCTCACAAAAATTTGCCATTATAATGACTCCATTTGAGCAGTGAGCCTATTTTGTCACCAAACTGTGTATAGGACAATATATCTCACAACTAAATGAAACAAAAACTATATGTTTTTTGGAAAATTTTTGAACCCTGAAAATCTGGCTTTAAAAAATCAACAGTCATATCAGGTTAGTTTGATGTGAACATTTCTTTTTTAGGATTAAAATGCTCTGTTTGGGCAACAGAAAAAAAAAAAGGAACAAGGACACCAGTGTCAGAAAAGAGCAAATAACTGCCACTGCAGACAAAACCAGTAATGAGTGGTAACTAAGGACTTGCTACACTTCAGGCCTCTGGGATGAATGAGCAAATAGTAACAGGATACATATGCACCCAATAATGGTTAACATGATTAATGTGTGCAATTCTGTTGTGCTGGCTGGATGCCCCATGTGCACATATATAAATACATATATTCCAAAAACCTATATGGGCATGCCCCAGAAAATTTGAACAATTTTTTCCAAATCAGCTTTTCACAGTTTCTACCTCCTGCTCCCTTCTGAATTAGAACTAGTCAAAAAATTAAACTTGAATATTATTATTATTATTATTGTCAGATTCTGATTACTAGAACCAAATTTATGAATCTTCTAAAATTTGACCTGACATTACAAAGGGCTATGTGCTTACCAGTACAACTCATTACTGCAAGTCATTATAAAGGTAAGCATACCAAATAGCTGTATCCCACATTTCATATTCCATTACTTTCTGCTTGGTCAAACATATAATAAAAATAACTTTGCTTGCTTTTTTTTCTTTTTTGAGACTGTTACCATGAAAAAGGACTCACAAAACACCAAGAGAAGCCCAAAAATTCCTTTTAAGAATGCTTTATTTCTATTTGACAAAAATATGGCTTATACTTTTTTTTGAAGCAGAGTTCAATTTACACATGACTTCATTCCGCTTCTCCTCATCTTTGGAAGGTAATCACAGGGTCCAGATGCCAAGCTATGAAAGATCTTCTCCTTTCAGTTTCTTTCTGTATTAAATTAGATTTTGACTTGAGAAATGTGACCACATTATCTGTTTGAACATAAGGAAACTGCACAAATCCCTCATAAGACCTATGTAAAACTCCTTTTATGTTTAAGAAGGGGCAATTTTCTCATGCCCACATTTCTTAGAAAAGAATCTATGCTGCCCTTTAAGGAACTTGCATTCCAGTGCATATTTTTCTGGTGCAAGTTGAATTTAGGAATCAGTAGGAAAATGTATAATCAATTGGTTATGCAGTATAGAAATTAGATCAAGTTTTGTGAAGATTCCCAGTGCAATGATGATTCCATAATACAGCTAAGGTGCCACAGTAAGCTGTAAATATAGCTAGGGCTATACATTTTATGATAAACCTTACCTGAAAAAAAAGTGTAAGGTTTGCCAAAACAAAGAAACAAAAAAGGTAACTCCCCAAAAAAGAACCCAAGGACTTCAGTCCGAATTTCCACTGCAACTCTATCTGTGTTCACCCACGTTTTTTATGAAGCATATATTAGACCTGTAGAAGAACAAGTGTATGCTCTCTAACTTCATTTAATGGGTCTAGTACAATGGGAATTTTGAGGTGGACCAAAAGGCAGTAAAGCTGCAGTGAAAAAGGGTAAAATCAATAGTTTAAATACTTTTGTTTCATGTAAATATTTAAGTAGTATCTTTGTATTAAGATAATACTTGTATTAGGGGAATTATAACTCTCTGAGAAGACTTTTTTTTTATATCTCCTTCCTTTTTTGCTGTACACTGATATGTTCTTGACACTTATATGTCATGTGCCTATGCTGCCCAGCATAATTGAAAAAACAGCTTTTTGAGGGTTGTGTTCATTACTGCTTTTAAACAGGATTTTTATTTCTGAATTCAGTTTGAGTTTATTAAATACTTCACATTTACTACCTCTAAGTCTGTATTTTTTAACAGTGAATACAATTTATAAACATAGAAGTTGAAAAGCACTTTTAATATCACTCACAAGGTTATTGTAATTATAAATTTAAAAGTATATCTGAGACATGAGGAGCAGGAAAAAAAAATCCTAATAGTGTGGCATCCGTGCCCCAATACAGTAGTACAATAGATGAAGGTTCAAAATAAAAGATCAAGAATAAGCACGGCCTTGTTATCCATGATCCAATAAAGGTGAAATAAGCTGTGAAAGCAAGCATTATAGACATATGAGGCAGCAGGAATACTGCCAAGAATAGTTCATGGGGCACTGAGCAGCTGGATGAAAATTACTGCTTTTTCAGGACCTTTGGACACTTCTCTAGGCCAGGGGCTCAGAAGCAGCCTTACCCCTGCCCCTAGTCAGGGTTCCTTCGAAGTACAGCTCATAAATATAAATCAGCTGCTACTTAAGTTGGCAACAGCAGCAGTTCAAATTCCTAGAAGTACTGCATTTACTTGTTGGCACTTAAAAATGCATGAATTGGCTGTTTCCTGTTGTGGGTGAGAGGGAGAATCTGGGTGGGGGTAGAACCATATAACCACTTTTCCCATCCTCCCCCGTGCGTTGTGCACTTCTAGCAAAGACATTGAGTGCGACTGGTGAGCTAGGCACTTCTCTGCACCAAGTGTCCCAAGGAAATCAGTAGCCAAAATCTGTAACTCTGTTCAAAGCATGTGTATCTAACAGGTGTGATGGAGAAGCTTAGAATTCAGACCTTCGCTGTTCCTGAATTAAATAAAAACGCTGATAAAAGCTATGCAAGAAAGCAGAGGAAGGCAAATTCTCAACATTAACTTCCTACTCCCCATAAAACTGTCCACAGAAAACAGTCAGCCATTTTTGAGAGACAGGATCCGTCAAAAAATACTACAGTTTGATAAGTTAAATATTAAAAAGATTTACAAGTTCAGTGAGCAAACCAGAATATTTTGCCTTTATCAGCCATCTAAAATCAACAAACTAGATAATTGAATGTTTGAGGAAGGTATGCTGCTCTGCAATCCTTACTTTCCTTCTACATAGATTTGTGTTCTAAGGAGAATCTTTAAGAAATGTTTAATAAGAACTTCTCTATAGCAACTTCACCATCCATGGTGACAATATTTCAGTGTCACACCTTGGGTAAAGCTCCATCTCTTGTACAGGCTGTCACAAGGTCCCTGGGCTTGGGTCATTCTTTGCTATTTTCTGAAATCCTCATGCATATTATAAATCACTCTTTCTAAGGTTCAGTTTTTACAACAATCAACAATATTTCCAGCATATTCACAAGAATATCTATTCATTTTCACTCTTAAAGCAAGTTAACAGAAAACAAAACACCAACAAAAAACTTTCCCACTCCAAATCAAAATCAAAAGGTTTTCAGTTTTTACAGTTATTAGTTGACTTAATTTTAGAAGAAGATTGTTATGTAAGGTTAGCGATTTGGAATCACATCTGTACATATCCTTGAAGAGAAATATGAAGTAAAAGAAGAACTCAAATTATTGGGATAGATTAAGATATTCAGAATTAGAACAAACCAAAATTTTATGACTGGTCATTATCTTCAAGCCTTCGGTTACTTTATAAGGCCAGGAAATTTAATTTGCATTGGATAAATGTTATAGGATTCTAATCGCTATATGATACAAACCAAATTTAAACAACTACAACTCATTAAAAACATGGAAAAATTTTACTGGGGTGAAATTTTCATGAGCAGTAGTATAGTTAGGGGGCGGGAAAAAAATTGTTTCTGTTACTGTGGTTGTTGTACCTGCTGGCAGTCTTTGTCTAAAGACTTGATAAGACCTTTTAGACAATATTAATCCGTATTATTTCTAAAGGCTCTGAGTTTAATATTAAGACAAGCTGCATCAGCTGTTATATTAAAATGCAAATCAGAGACAAAATTGAAAGAATGTAGAAACAGTCTCAAGGCTAGCTCTGTGCTTGGATTGTATTTGTACATGTTTATGTTAGACTGTAAACAAAAATCATCTCCCTAGCCAGCATCATCTGGAAATGTGCTACAGTGTGTGAACAGAAGAAATAAAAAACTGGAAAGGAAAGTACTTACAATTATTTTAACTATGCTGATAAATACCACCCAGAAAATACAATATTATTTCACAGACATTCTTATTCCTTCTGGTTTTCTTTATGAACTCCTGTCCCAAACCCTTCAAAACACCCCAAAACAAAACAATTCATGACCACCAATGATTTTATTCATATTTATAAATGTAAAATAAAGGAAGTATCTGACACGCATAATTCCTGTAGTGTGATAAATTTCCAAAGGATTAGTTTTCTTGAAAACATATTTGAAATTCTTGCACAGAAATATTCATTTCAATCAAATACCTTTTAGCCATAAATAGATAAAAGATGACAGTGCTAGTGTAAAGCTAAGGTTCTTACAGATTCATACACCTTATGGAGAGAAATGGGGCAAAAAGCAGTTCTTTGACTTTATTGGCCAACATCACTTCTAACTTTTTTTATTACCTAGAAAAGGCTATTTTAAATGTGACTTCTTTACCTCAGCTACCCAATACTCATCAATAACTAAATAATAAGAACCTACTGCCTTATCTAAAATTTTCATCCTTCACTAAAGATCAAATCCTCTCATAATCCTTTATTATTGCCTATCTTTATCATTAAAGTAAGCGACACAATATATCTGTCCTATATTTTTTGAAGCATGCATAGAAAAGTACCTTGGTTACTTTATTGGCTTTTATACATACTGACTTATCTTGTCTGGTCATTCTATGGCTACGTCATGTTGCTCATATTTTGAAGATACTGTCTTCCTCCTAAATGCAGCCTTTAAAAATAAATTATCTTAGGAAACATTCTAATTTTGATTATAACTGTGATTTGTACAACCATCTAAGTTATTTGTAATTTCTTCCTCTGTGTTATTATGTGTATTCTAAAGACACAAAGATGTAGATGTGTCCTCTTCTGACAGTAACTATGTCAGTTGAGAAAGTTTCTGTTACTTACTCTCCCTGTGACATTCGGTACCATATCCTCCTTCTGGAGATGACCACAGGCTGGTGTCTGCTCACTGAGGTGTGGATAGGGTTTCTTCCTCACCCATTTCAGTTAAACAAGGCGGTTTAGTTTAGAGAATTTAAATAACAACTCTGTACTTGCCCATCAAATTTGGATCAAAATGGATTAGGAAGAAATCACACAAACATTTCTGCTGGCATAGCTGATGAGGCAGTAACCTATTCAGACAACCCATCTCCAGGTATGTGGTTGTGTGACAGCATTATTGAGAGTCTGAGAACTTTCTACAACATAAACCACAGATTAAATAACTCCTATCCTCTTAGAAAATATGTCAACCCCTCCTTAAAAGCACCAGATACCAGTCTTACAAAAAAAAAAAAAATAGAGAAAGAAGTGGCAGATTCTGATCTTGTTTACATTCAGGCACATCTAAAAGCTTAAACATTTAAAATGATACTTTACAGAAGTACAATTAGTCAGGTCTTGCAGTGCAACAGTCTGGGTATGGTTCATATATATTGCAAATATACAAACAGCAGTCAAAACACTTCTTAGAAACTTCAAGATGGCTGAAAGGTTTTGCAAGCACTTTAAAATTCCCATTAATTCCATTATATGAAAAAATCCTTGATCATTTGATGGTCCCATGGAAAGTAATGGAAGAGTTGCAAAGACTAATGGCTTCATAACAGAGCTGATAAATGCACAAAAGAGAATACAGCAACTTAAGATCACTTGCCATTTTGTATGGTGCAATTTAACATTCCAGAATTTATAATGCATATCTTTAACTAAGTTGATAATGATAGAGTTGGAGTTGGTGCATTTTGTGTTCAATTCTTACAATAAAAAGCTTTAATCTTAAAATAAAATACATTGGGAAACTACTATCAAGTAAATATTCATTTTGATGAACCTTCATGAGCACAAGAGAAACAGCAAAATAATCAATGAACAGGATAAATTCACTGACAGAAAAGGAATATAATCTCCAATTATGGGATTTATAAACTTATATTAAGTCTTTAAATCTTAACTTGCATTAACTAAGTTGCTGTGATTATACTTCAAACTCAGGAAACTCCACATGTCCAGTCATTTATTGAATGCATTTGTTGCTAAAGACCAAGCAGATATATTTTCACTAATAAATAATAAGCTTTCTTCTTCTAAGTTCCACAGATAGAACTATAAATAGCCCCTATGACTAAAAATCACTTCTAGATTTTTTTTTTCAGAATCACTCCATAAATAAAGTAAAATCTGAAATTATTAATGCACTAAAGCCACTCTTTTGATTTCACAACAAAACTTCCATCCAGAAGAGTCAAATACCAGGACTCCCACTAAAGGATATCATACTCAAGATCTCACTTCTGATCTAAGGACAACCAAAATATCACACCAGGTGTTTGAGAGAACAATCCCAAAAATCAAATCTTGTGTCTAAGAGCACTGTCCAAATAGTTCTTGTTACAGCTGAAGACTGTTTAAACATAGTTTCCCAGATGTATCATTATCAATAGTTCGTGGTGTTTTCCATCCCTCAAAACTGCAGAGAGTAGTATTATCTACATTTCTGAAAATAAAAATATGAAAGGTTGGGTTGGTTTTTTACTGCTCAGATTTTTAATCTTTGAAAATGAAGAAATTCAAAAATTGTCATCCACCACATTTTCTCCTTAAACTTCAATTTTATTTTTTAGGGGGTTTTTTTGTTGTTTTTGTTTTTTGTTTTTTTTTTTAACCTCATATTCTAGCATTTCACTTAATGACAGTTTGTTTAAGACAGTTGAAATCATAGAGGACATAGGATAAACTCTAGCATCTACTTTTTATCATAGTATTTCATATGACATATTAATGGAAACTTGAAATCTGTGGTCCTTTCCTGCAAAATTCTTCCTAAATAAAAAGTTATCTGTTTTACAGAAAAAGGGTGAAATAGCAAATTTCAGTATTACTCTATGTAATGTTCTGTTATTCCAGATGTTGAAAAAGTAGCAGTGGCATTTTGTTGTCTTTCCTGTTACACTGTTCTAATACCCATTGATACCAAATTAAGCATACTAATTAATGAAGTGACTGTGGGAGATACTGGTTCTCCCAAGCAGACCCTTTAACTCACAGACACCACACTCTAACCACTGCATATAAAATGGAACATATCTCAGTACTCTTAGCCTCTCTTCCTTCTGAATTTAGGAAATGGTGAAATACATTTAGAAGTTACCCCTTGCTTCCAAATTTGTTTGTATAAAATAACTTAAATTTTGCAAGATATAATCCTCCTCCTCCTCTGCACTGCTTTTCCTTTCACAAATTCAAACAATATCATTAGAAGATTAAATACAAACCCTAGTTCTTTGTTTGCATCTGCCAAAGAGATGAATTATCTCTCATTTTACACCTGACTGAGAAGTGTAAAACCCAGCAAAAACACCTTTTCTTGCACATTTAATAAATTCTGAGTGAAGTGTACTATTCTTAAATATCAAATAAAATAAAATAGAGTTAGAATTATCAGACCATGGGCCTAAAGTCAGCCCAAATTAGTACTTTCACTATTCTCATAAGTAGTGGAAAGCCCTCTCACTGAGACTTGAAGAAATCAATATAATTAGACATAGGCAAATCTTTTACAAAGTCATGAAGATGGGTACATGAATGAAGAGTAAGCATAATAGTGCAGTTAAATCTGCAGCTCTAAAAATTCCATGTCTAAATTCATGACCACTGGAAGTGAGGAAACTCTACCAGGATAAAAAAAATTCTGTACTCATCTTAGGGTTTTATGTCCTTTTCCTAAATTGCACACGGACCAATGTCCATGATACATTTGCTTGAATCAGAACAGCACTTCTTGCCTCCTCAGAAAAACAAGACATGCCTTAATGCTTTTAATCCCCAAAAGTCTTCCCAATACTGACTTTTTATTTACTATCAAATTAAATACAAAATACCATGCATACCAGGAATGTTACATTAGCAATCTTTTGCATTAAAAACCGTAAATGAAATAGATATGTATATGGAGTATATTTAAAATAGGATAGCATGAATTGGTAATTTAGTACTGATACTCAATGGTTGAAATTAATTCCACAAAGAGGTCTTCTGTTTGAAGAAACTTCGAGTTGGAAATTGTCTTGTTTATTTTTAAAAGCAGCTATTATTGTTAACAGTCTGACTCAGCCTTTGTAGATCCCATATGTGCTTTGAAGATTCTCATTTATAAAAGTACTTTTTTTTTTTCACTGCTGATAAGAGACAGTCATGATTTCTGAAGAAATAGAGTTGGCTATGTCAAAAAACTAATGAGTTTTTATCCTCCTTTTTTACTCCTAAACACAAAAATACTTCTAATTTGGAAAGGAGAAAATGAAAACCATACGAATCTATGTGGAGGTAAGAATGCCTTGGAGTAGAAAGAAAGCTTTGCTTCAAAATTGCATGCAAATACTCCCTTTTACACCTTTTAGCACTTCCTTTGCAAGGGATACTCTTCTGGCATGCTCAAGCTGAATCCACATTACTGCAATATTTCTTGCAGCAATTTAACTCCAATACTCCCTTTATTGCTCATGACTTGCTTTGAGCAATCTCTGTATGAAGGAGCTCGATGGGGATTGAAAGCGGAGGCGAAGGAAGTCAAGGATAATGTTCCTGTTCCAGATTCAGCATTATTTCTGAAAAAGCAATTGGCAAAAAACTGTTTGCAAAATTAACTTCCAGAATAAGTAAGAAGTGTGAATACTTTTTGCAGCTGATTTTATCTTTTGGGGCTTTGTGGTGTCTGTGTAATGGGAACTAATGGTCTTGGGAAAAAAAAAAGTAGGTTTTATTACTGCAAGTTGACTTGCTGCCAGAAATTCTTCGACCTCTGTGCCTTGCAGTCAATCAGCCACTTGAATAGCCTGGACTTACAATCTTAGGAAAATTTTGCCTGAAGGCACAGTAAAAAAGCCTAACACACTCAAACAGTAGAAATACTTTGGTGTTGCTTCCCTTTCTGAAGACATAAAAAGTCAAAACCAAAAAACTAAATAAACGCCCATCATGCCTAAATAAATAATGAATATCTGGAAAAAAAGTTTTTAAATGTAGTGGAAGTAAAAATTATTACATAAACAACATATCTCATTACTGTTTGGGAGTCCTTTCCAATACATTTTTTACAAGACCACAAAGGCAAAAACAATCGTGGATGGAGGTCCTAATCTATCATGGCAGGTGTTAGAGAGCTTACCAGAAAGGGACTGGTAACTCTGCCAATAGCTAGCTACAAATTCTAATTTTAGAAGTTTTCAGCTTTTCCCAAATTTCTTTTGTAGTACTCTGATCCCTGAATTGGAGTCCCTGCTTGTAATTTATTATTTTGCCTGTCTGAAGTAACCCTTAAGGAACACTAAGTGAGTTGCCTTGGAAGCCTTACTGTTGATGGCAACAAGACTGAGCCTCCACCCTGAATTTCTGCTCTTTTGACTTAACAGATCTGCACAGCTGCCAAGAAGTTAATTGTACTCAAACACTCTGCTGGATTACAACCCCTAGCAGTAGACCTGAGTTTTGTGTTCAGGTAGTTCATGATGCTTCCTTTCTCTGTCATCTGCTGCATAAATTAACTTTATAATTGTATAGGTTTTGGTTGCAATCGAGTAAATTCTCTTCATTCCAGCTCGTAGGGTGCTATGTTTTGGATTTGTGACCAAAACAGTGTTGATAACTGTCATAATTTAACCCAAGCTGGCAACCACACAACCACTTGCTCACCTCCCCCCGGTGGGGCAGGAGAGAGAATTGAAAGGGTAATAGTGAGAAAACTCGTAGGCTGAGATAAAAATGGCTTAATGGGGGAAGCAAAACTCACGCACTCAAGCAGAACAAGGAATTAATTCACCACTTTCCATGGGCAAGCAGGTGCTCAGCTATCCCCAGGAGAGCAAGGCTTCATTAGGCATAACAGAGACTTGGGAAGACGGACACCATCATGCTGAACATCCCCCACTTACTCCTTCTTCCTCCAGTTTTATATGCCAAGCATGATGCCATATGGTCTGCAATATCCCTTCGGTCCATTGGAGTCAAAAGCAAAATTAAAACATCCCTTAATTATCAACACCATTTTCAGCATAAATTTAAAGCAGAGCCCCATACCAGCTACTGTGCAGAAAATTTACTCTGCCCCAGCCAAAACCAGCTCAAGAGCTCAGAGATGTTTCAGTTATTGCTGAGCTTGCACAGCATCAAGGTGTTTTCTGCACCTCATTCCACCCCACCAGCAGAGAGGCTGGGGGTGCACAACAACTTGGGAAGGGACACAGCTGGAAAAGATGACTTCTTCTGACCAAAGGGATGTCCATACCACATTGTGCTCTTCCTTTAAAGGCAGGAGAAGGAGGAGAAAGGGAGACACATCTGAGATAAAGCATTTTTCTTCCAAAGGAACCATTACAAAGGATAAAATCCTACTTTCTTGGTGGGTTGGTTTTGCACGGCCTGGTTTATGGTAGCAGAGGGGCCACAGAGGTGGCTTCTGTGAGAAACTGGTAGAAGCTTTCACCATGTCCAACAAAGCCAGTCCCTGATGGCTCTGAAGATGGACATGCTGCTGGCCAAAGCTGGGTCAATTAGAGAGGTTGGTAATACCTCTGTGATAATATACTTAAGAAGAAAATCAAAACAAAGTGGGACACATAGATTTTTTTCGCTAGCCAGAGAAGAAAAGGGGGTGAGACCATGTGAGGGAAGCACCATGGAAACACCAAAGTCAGTGGAGAAGGAGGGGGAGGAGGTGCTCCAGGCATGGGAGCTGAGATTCCTCTGCAGCCCGTGGTGAGACCATGGTGAAGCAGCTGTGCCCCTGCAGCCTGTGGGGATCCGGGGGGATGCAGAGATCCATTCACAGCCCATGGGGGAGGTACCCATGCTGGAGCAGGTGGATGTCTGGAGGGGGCTGTGATCCTGTGGGAGAACAGTGGAGAGAGAGGGCCCTACTTCCAGGCTAGAGCAGTCTGTCCGACAGCACCTCATGGAAGAGTGACCAATGCCAGAGCAGTTTTGGGAGGACTGTGTGCCCACGGGAGGGACTCACACTGTAGCAGTTTTGGGAGAACTGCTGCTCATGAGGTTTGGAGCCATGCTGGAGAAGTTCACAGAGAGTTGTCTCCCATGGGAGGAACTCCACGGTCTCACAGGAGAAGGACTCCTCTCCCTCAGCAGCAGAAGAAAACCTTGGATGATGAACTGACCAAACCCCCATGCCCTCTCTCCCTGTGCTGTTGGTGGGAAGGAGGGAGGGGTTGGGGGAAGAAAAGGTGTTTTAAGGGTTTATTTTACTTCTCATTATTCTCCTCTGATTTTGTTAGTAATAAATTCACTTTGTACCTTTAAGCTGAGCCTGTTTTGCCCTTGGAGCGTTTTCTCCTCGTCCTTATCTCCTCATGAACCCTTTGTTAATTTTTTTCTCTTCTCTGCCCAGCTGTAGCAGAGGAGAGTGAGTGAGAGGTTTTTGTGGGTGCTTGGCATTTGGCCAGCATCTCCAGCCATGAAACTTAGAAATGGCTAAATATCTGGGAAGCAGTAAATAGATTATTTTATTTTATTTTGCTTTTGCTTTACTTATTAAACTGTCTTTATTTCAACCCATGAGTATTCTCACTTTCACCCTTCTGATCCTCTCCCACATTCCACTGGGAAGGGTGTGAGAAATCAGCTGCATGGTGCTGAGCTGTTTACTGAGGTTAAACCACAATAACAATTATACAGTTTTGTTTAAAGAAAAGTTTTAATGACGTCTACTACAGGTTTGGGTTTCTTAGTTTTAAATAAAAGAATACAATTTTTCTATTCCCACATGTTTATAACAATCAGGGCTCCCATAGAGGAGGTAAAATTTAGTTATTACTTCGGATGTCAATTAAAAACTAGTTTGTTGCATTATATTAATAACCTGAATATTTTAACACAGAAAAAGAAACCAGCTGCAAAGATCATCAGAAGGCACACAGAGATGCAACATGGTATAAAAAGAAAGCACTAGAAAAATTTCTGAAATAATGAAAAATATATATAATATTTGAAATATTTTTCAAATTAGATAACCATTCTCTTATTAGCCATTCTCTAAAAACCATTAGATAACCATTCTCTTATAGCAGTGCTCTGAACTTGCATGTAAACACAATTCTATATAGAAATGTAAGCAAGAATCAGGATGACCAAGTTGTTTAATCAGCAATTATTTTCCTTTAGCTGAAGACAGCAAACCAGCAGCAAGGTAATTACATGTTATGATACATATAATTTTTTTGCTCCATACAAACTGTGGTCTGAAAGACACCTTTCTCCTCTCAAACACCAACATATAGCTACATTTTCCAAAGTAACATCAGTATGACATGCCAAACCTGATAGTGTATTCCACCCATTAGAGTGAGCTATTTGTAGTGAATCTCAACAAATAAATTTTGCTGTGATTTTTGCCATGTTTTATTTTATAACCACTACAAAAATAACAGTTTTGTTCTATTCAGTTCCTCACTTATAAATGATACTGTATTCCTTTAAAATTCTGAGGAACCTATGAATTGATCAGCTGAAGTTCCCTGTGACTGGAAAAAGGGAAAAATCACACCAATTTTAAAAAATGGTGAAAATGAGAACCCTGGGAATTACTGACCATTCAGGCCCTGTGCCCAGTCAGCTGATGGAAGAGATCCTCCTGGAAACTATATCAAGGCATGTGAATGACAAGGAAGTGACTAGAGATATCCACATGGCTTCATGAAATAAAAATTCTGCCTGAGTAATCTCTGGCCCTTTACGAAGGAGTGGCCATGTTGATGGGTAAAGAGTAACAGACATCCTCTGTAAGGCCTTTGGCACAGTCCTACACAACACTGCTAAACTGGGCATATTTGGTTTGATGGATGGGCTATTCAATATGTAAGGAATTGGAAGGATGGAGGCATCCAAAGAGTCAATGGCTCAATCTCCAAATGGAGATCAGCACCAAGTCGTGTCCCCCAGCAGTCCACATTTGCCTTGTTAGTGGGAGTGAGCATCTGCAGCATCTGGATGATCCCAAGCTAAGTGGTGCAGTTGATACACTTGAGGGAAACCATGCCATCCCTAGGGACATTGACAGACTTGAAGATTGGGCCTGTGTGAATTCAAGAAGTGCATGAAGGCCAAATGCAAGGTTTGCAGTTTGGTCAAGGAGAACTGATCTATAGGCTGGTGTTGAATGTACTGAGAGCAGTCTTACAGAGAAGGAATCCCAGCTACAGTACCAGTAGATATTGGTAGCTGTTTTTTAAACTGAAAGAGGGTAAATTTATATTAGATATGAGGAAGAAATTTTTCACATTGAGGGTGATCAGATATCAGAATAGGCTTCCCAGAGAAGTTGTGGATGCTCCTTCCATGGTGGCAAAGGTCAGGTTAGACAAAGCTTGAAGCAGCCTGATCTAGTAAAAGGTGTCTCTGCCCATGGCATGGACTGAGGTGGCATAGGAACTAGGTGATTTTCAAAGGTCCTTTACAAACAATTTTTTCCTATGATTTTATGAATCTGCATTAAATATCACATGAGGTTTTATGGCATATTTTGTGGAGGGTTTTCTTCAGATTTGTTTTCAGCATTGCACTGAAAACTATGGAATCTTAACAGAGCCAAGTTTTTTCCACATTCTCTTAAAATTATTATTTTATTTATACATATAATTTTTCTTGCTAAATCCTTGATAATGTAACTGTAGTCAGTTTCTTTTAGTATAGACTCCTTCAAAGTAGACAAGAAAGCAAAAAATCTTAAATTCATGCACACGTGCATTCACGCATATTTCATTCACACAGAAAGTAAGCATGAAACAAACTTGTGCTTTCTAGACAATCTGGGAGAAGAATAATGTGGTCAGGAATTATTTTAGGTGCCAGATGATGTGAAATAAAGTATAATAGGTCACAACGGGACAAATCAGATTGTCAAGGTGCTGTATCAGCTTGGACCACCTCTGATCTGACAGTGATCCACCCAATACTCAGGGAAAAAGGGTTTGGTAGCCATACACCCACTGTGTATGGCAAGTCCAGACAATGAAGCCCACTCTATGAACTGCAGCTCTCCAGTGGCAAGTATGAATAGAACCCTCATTTCCTACTTAGAAAGGCTTCCTACTGAATTAAATATGAAGAAAATACACTGAACTCTGACTGCAAGTCTGCCCGTTAGGCTGTTTCCCTTAAGGACTATTGTACTTTGCTCAAACTTACAAATGACAGCTTTAAAATACACAAAAGTGTTTAACTATGGCACACATGCCTTAGTTTAAAGGATCAATACAACAAAGAATTGCTAATATGTATTCTTCCTGAGTACAGTCATTGTATGCCAAACTGCTTAATTTATTTATGAACATCAGCTGCTTTTGTAGATGTTTTCATTTCCATCTGCATTGCATCTTTTTTTTTTTTTCTACTTCATGAAAATTCACTGAAACAGAATCCTGCAAGACCAATAATTGGCACATAATATAAACACCAATTTGCTGGGGTAAAAAATAGCAGGCATATGGAATTTAATAGAAAATTCATAGCTGTTCCTTTTTGCTTCTTCTTTTTCCTGTTTTCTCAAACCCCCCACTTCTCCCATACTGTCCTGTGACACATGCAGGTTTAGCAGCACTAAATGCTTGCCTAGCAAATTACCCTGGGTGCACTGCAATATATTTGAAAGTGCTGCAAGCAGTAATCTGCAGTCATTTCCAGTACCACTGAAATGCATCTATTATGGTTTTCAATTCTCACTACCACCTTTCATTTTTATGAATTTTGGATTCAGTCCCCATTACACCACTGATTGCAATAAGAATTTTCCTTGCTGTCCTTAGTGTGAATATAAGATAAAGATCATAGTCAGTGTAGCAGCTCCACAACCCATGATCTAAAATCTCTATTTCCATTAAGAGTACTGTTGTGTGGAATGCACAAAACAGTTTTCTGCTCTGCATGATGACAATAAGTGAATAGAGAAATTTTGCAGTAATACTAGTGGTAGAGAGCCTAGTGGTATTTTTTCATTATGTGAGAGAAGAAAAGGGGTGAAGTTATAGAATCTTTTTTCTCAGATTAATTATGTCGAGGAAAGTCTAACAGTCCATCCAACAGCTGCTGTTCAAAGGAAGCACGAACATGATGGAAAGACCAGTTTTGGAAATAGAGTTCTGGCGTCCTCATAGCAAAGCATTTAAAATACAAATATGGCCAAGTTGGGTGTCTTACTTTTATCATAAAAGTAATGCAAACACTGGATTTTAGTAGACTTCAACTAAATACAATGAAAATTCATTATGCTGAGTGTTTTTACCACAGGATTTAATCTGTAACAAAGTCCAGACCATTAAGCAAGTAAAAAGATACTTTGCTATTAAAAATGACACTGAAGAATCCTCATAAGCAGGGCACAGGTGATATATTTCAATACCACTATATGAAGTAATAAAATGGACATACATAACTTTTTTACTGAAATCAGTTCTGGTTTTTGTATTCTTTTTTTTTTTTTTTTTAACAGCATCTCAGTTTCTATTTGCTTATATGCTAAGAGAAAACAGACGTTAAACTAAATAGCACAGAATTATGTTTTTTTCTGTAAGGTTAACAGAAAAAAATCTTTTTGTGCAGTGCCAGTCCCAGATATTTTTGTCAGCCTGGGATATGTATTTTCTTCCTCTTTTTAGCTTACTGATTAATAACCACTTCCATGGCCTGTGGTGGCATACATATCTGTGGTGGCATGCATACACTCCATTACTGTCTGAGATATCAAAAGTTTGCTAAATTTGAGACGTGGTTACTTTTAAAAGAATGTGAACTGTGGTAACACATGTACATGAAGTTGCATGCATTGCAGGAATGTTTCCAGTTACGTGACAGAGGGTGTGCATCTTTCAAAGGAAGGGAGAAATACATAAAGGAGTGGCAGTTCCAAGAGAAAAAAAAAAAAAAAAGAAAAAGGTTAAATAAATTTAAAAAGCAAATACTTTCAATGAGAAAAAAATAAACATAACTTACAGTTGACCCTGGCCAGCTTTAATTTATGGGGTGAAAATGGGACATGCTCAAGCTATCTTATACAACCATAACACTGAAAACCATACACACATTTAGGACTCAATAAGTGCACTATTTACTAGACAGGTATTTTCATAACTATACTGCATGCATATCTTATTTCAGTTTAACATTTCTATGACTACAATCAACTAATATCAGTTCGGAAAATATACACACACTGAATCATGGTATGCAGTGTCCAGAATAGAAATAAAAGCTTGTGAAATTACCTCGAAAACACTTCTTCAAAGTAAACTTGATACAGTGGGTAGTATTAGAGACATTGTTTTTTCAATAAGTAAACACCACAGTCTTAGTACCTAACACCTCATCAATATTACTATATAATATTGTTAAATGTGCAAAATGACAGAAGAACAGTTAAACTAAAACATAATGAAGATGGAAAATTGCACAAAATGAAGCAATATGGAAAGAGTATTGCTTATTTGTTCATTCCATAAGAAGTATGAAATTATATAAAGCAGCTTTACTACTCAGAAAAATCTCATAAAAGAGAATTTAAAATAGTTTTGTGAACCTGATGACCTCTCGATTTGACCAGTTTCCTGATGAAATTTGCATCTTAAAAAAAAAAAAGAGAGCTCTGCTTTCTCCTCACACCATTCTGAAGTCTTTTTTTTTATTAATTTAATTCAAAATACAAAATTTTATCCAATAAAAAGATGACAGCATGCAATTCCTAAAAGAAAAATTCTGCTTCTAAATGTGCTTAGAAAAAACCTCATCTGCAACATTATTACATAAAATATTGTAGCCACATGGGACCAAATAATTATTTTGTAAGTTCCATGGGGTGCTACAAAAAGCCAGATGGCATTAGGCTTTACATCTTTGCAACTCATTTTGTTTTATACATTTTGCCACAACATATTTTGATAAGACCAAATAAATATAAAAAACTAGTCACTGACGTTCTTTAAAAGAAGGTTAAACTGTGTCCCCACAGATTTGTTCAGGAAAGGCATGAAGAAACAACTTCCTTAAAAGAATGAAACAAACAAGTAAGTCATCATTTAGTACACTAAAGGTCAGCTCAATGTGTTGAACTCAAGGGAAAAGCTTGAAAGAAATTAAGCAAATTTGAAATTCTTACATCTCTATGGGAGCTGCAAATTCTTGGTGGATAAGACCTCAAATGAAGAATGTTCCAGACAATGTTATATTCTGACTATTAGGAAATACACTTATTTGAACTCTCACGTATAAAAATATTCCATTATAATGTAACAAAGCATATTCTCCGCATGGTGTTTCTCATGTATAAAACATGACAGTGTAATGATTTGTGCACTGTTATTTCTGTAAAATTATGAGCTGTACAGCCTTACTGAACTAGTCCATGTCCTCTTCTTCAAACTTTCAAAATGTGTGCCAACAGCTGTTTTGTTGAGACACTCTCAAGGTTTTTTTTTTCCTTCTACAAAACCAGATATTTCTCACTAATAGAGCAAACTTTTAAAATGTGACTAAAAGCAGTAAAATACTCTCCTGGTTTGATATCTTTGGGTGACTTTCAGAGTTTATATGATAAGAAATCTTGCATAGTTTGTGGAGTTGGTGCAAATTTAAAGCAGCCTTACAATATGTTTGTATATTGATTGGAGCTGATTTTGCCAAGTTGTACCTTATTGCCTTGAATTTTATCTAGGTCACCTTAATTCTACAAATTAAATCTGTGCTTACAGATACAAAGAATGAGAACTGGACACAGGACCTGTATTTTTATCCAAAATATTTATTTAAATTCAGTACAACATCCTACGCATACCAAATTATTTCCAAGTATTGAAAATAATAATTATTTCTTGGCTAAAAAAAAATCTATTCATGTCAAATTTAACTTTTAGGCCATAGCACATTTATTAATGAATAAAAGAGCTAGAAAGAGGGGATGCCAACCAAGTTCTGGCTTTCATAGATGAAAACAACGTTTATGAGAAGTGAAGTATACAACACTATAAGCATAAGCTAACACTCTTAAAAACATCAAGGTTAAAATTATATTTTAAATCAATTTATGTCAAATAAAATAAATTAATAATTATTAAAAAACACAAAAGAAATCCATATACAGTTTAATAAGTGCACTGGTTTTCAAAATGCTACCTGTAAACTTGGTTGCTGAAACATACTGTATGACTGTATTTCACATTGTGACACGGCAAACTTCCCAACTTCTTTGATATCAGTTTAACTCCACTCTAATTCTGTTTGAAGCTAAATGTTGATTCATGTTTTTTTCAAAGCTGACTGTTTTTAAAAACGTCTATCCTTGAACAGCCTACTGACACATCCGGCAGAGTCACACGAATGCAGATGGAATTCTCACTGAGCAGACATGTTTAAATGGAAAAATCAGCATTGTTAAATGTTTGCAAGATTACTGGTAAAATGCATTCTGCATTTAATGTAAATATGTCCTCATCAAAGGAGCAGGAATTTAACAAGTGTAAACTAACCACTTGACTCCCTAGAAGCTCATAAGGTCTGAATTTATCACTATAGTCGGGTTAAGGTTTTCCTCACTGTGTGATAAATACTATTTAATCAACAATTTTAATCATCATGTTAGCTCACTAGAAATAATAGGGTTATATTTTATTTTCTCAACATTTTTTAAGCTGTTCATTCCATTATGAAAACAGCTACTACCGTGGAAATTGATATTTTCTCAATACAGATTTTAACACACTTATGCTTATAAAGCACTGACAACAAATCGCTCTGAGCTACACTAGCAAAAACCAATTTTTTTTAAAAAATGGGGACAAATATTTCTACAATTTGTCTTGTAAAACTGATACTTTGGGTTGTACAACAGACTTTTTTTCTGCTCTTTACATAAGAAAACCCCAATGAAATATGATACACTATCCATCATAACCTGATTTTGAAATATAGTTTCTGAGTCTTCTTTTGAAAACCAGAATCTAAGGTGCCCAAAGCAGACCAGGTTGCACTGTTACGAGAGAGGCATGAGATATTCTAACCAGTCCAGAAATCTTGATCAAAGACATCTATAGTAACCTTGATATCTAGACCCACAACATGTAAAGACTATGATGAAATTAGCCCATTATTAGCTTATTTACTGAATAGTTCCTCATTAGCTTATTTACAGAATTCTATAAGTTTGGGAGAATAGAAATGGAAATTTAACATCAGTTACAA
Organism: Leptocoma aspasia; assembly: GCA_013399835.1. Taxonomy (NCBI): domain Eukaryota; kingdom Metazoa; phylum Chordata; class Aves; order Passeriformes; family Nectariniidae; genus Leptocoma; species Leptocoma aspasia. The sequence continues at coordinate 411,938 of VXAX01003797.1, forward strand.
CACTGGTTAATTTTAACTCTTCACAGTTCATTCTCAAAAAACATCTGCCAGTTTCCTTGTGTAAATTTGGTTCAGTCCAGCTGAAGAAGGGACCATCTAATACTCTTTTTGCCAAGGAAGAATTCTAGATTGTTATACACAGGTGATTTTTCAACTGTAAGACTTAGTGCTAAATAGGAAACAATTTCATGTACTGGCATTCCAGTGTAAATAGACTTATAGTGTCTAAGCATATTAAATATATGTCTAGTGTACATAATTCCTGCTATTCACCACACTGTTTTTACAACAGGGGATGTCTGAGGCATCACAGTCTGAGACACCCTAAAGTAACACAATAAGACTGCAGATAGGACTTCACAGTAGTGTAAGATTTACATCTATCCTTTGCCCTACCTGTCAGCCCTGTACATCAGAGATACTGTCACACATGTAAAATGGAACCAGATAGACACATGGACAACCTAATCAAGTTCAGTCGAGTTCAAATAGCAATTCAGCTTCTCAAATGCCAGTGTCTGCTTTACTGTGGCCTGAGTAACTCAAATAATAAAGAATATCACAGAATTACAGAATTGTTGAGGTTGGAAGGTGCCTTGTGAGATATCTAGTTCAACCTTTCTGCTCACACAGGGTGATCTAGAACAGATTGCCCAGAATCATGCCCAGGTTGGTTTTGAGTATCTTCACAAGTAGAAATTTCATAACCTATCAGGGCAACATTCACTAATGTTTGAACACCCATGCAGTAGAAAGCTTTTTCTTGCATTTAAGTGAAACTTTCTGTATTTTCAGTTGTGGCCATTGTCTCTTGTCCTATCAGTGGGCTCTACTGACAAGCATCTGGCTGTCTCTTCTTTGTTATACAGTATCAAGTGTCTCCTTGTACCAAATAATAAGGTCCTCCTGAGACATCTCTTCCCCAGGCTGAATACTCCCAGTTCATTCAGCTTCTTCTCATGTGAGGCTTCAGTCCCTTAATACTTCTTGTACTGAAGAGCCCAGAACTGAACACAGTGCTTGAGATATGTCTCACCAGTGCTGAGTAAAGGGGAAGGTTCACTGTCCTTGACCTGCTGGCAATGATCTTCAAAATGCAGCCTCGTACACTGTCAGCCTTCTTTGCTGAAGAGTACACCACAGTCTTCTGGCCAGATTCCTATTTACCAGGACTCCAAGGTCTTTCTTTGACAAGCTGCTTCCAGGCTGGTTTTATATGGATGCCTGGGATTATAATTCTCCAGGTTCAGGACTTTGCACTTCCCCTTGTTGAACATCATTGGATTCCATTCATCTCAATTCTTCATCCTGTCAGGATCCCTCCAAACAGCAGGTCCCTTCTTGTATCAGCCCCTTCTCACACTTTTTTATCATCTGTGAACTTGCTGGGGGTTCACTCTGTCCTGGTCAGGTCATTAATGAAGGCATCAAACAGTATTGGTCCCAGTACCGATCCCTAGGGTACACTACCAGTTATTACTTGCCTCCAACTGGACTTCATGCCACTTACCACAACCTTCTAGACCCAGCTGCTAAGCCAGTTTTCAATCTACATCTCTCTCCACCTATCTAACCTGTGATTTGTCATCTCATCTATAAGGATGTTATTGGAAACAGGGTCAAAGGCTTTACTAGAATCAATGTAAAGAACACTCACTGCTCTCCTGTTGTCCTCCAAGTTAATCACTTAATTGTGGAATGTTGGTTAAACATGATTTCACCTTTGTCAATCCGTGCTGACTACGCCTAATTGTCTTCCTGTCCTTTTTGTGTTTGGAGATTGTTTCAAGAATTAGTTGTTCCATCACCTTCCCAGGGACTGAGAGGGTTGACTAGCCTGTCTTTTCACCCTTCTTGAAGAATATTTCACACTAAAACACTTGAATTTACATGTCTTAATCTGTGTCTGAATTCCACTAGAGATGTAAAAAATTGCAGGAAAGCCTAACAAAGTACACAGGGAATCAATCAGGTTATATAGCCCCCAAACACTATAACCTCTGTATTTCATTAAATAGGTTTTTATTACAAGGCACGGTTTATATTTAGTTGATGTTCATCTGGCAAGAAAGCCATGAGGCAGAAATTGCTCCCATACCCTATTGCCATGTAACATCATATAACCTGTACCCAAATCCATGTAAAATATTGTTTGGGAAACAGAGAAACTCAAATCATACTAATACACAATGAACTCCCTAGGACCTTTTCAATTGCATGTCTTTGGGTCACCTGCCTAATAAAGCCTTTCACTCTCTTACAGAAGTACGGCTACCCTTAAAGCATAATGACTACAAAAAACATAAGATTTATCTAAAATTTAAATAAAAATAACAGACACTAGGATCCTTCAGTTGATGTCATGATTGAAATCTTTGTATTGCTACTTGTTTATATGTAAAACACATTTTCTTGATAAACACTGGAGCAGCACCAATTTTTTTCCTCATGAAAAAAAAAAAGTAAAAGGAAAATCATTCACTTGATCTCTTTACTGGAGCATCTGATTTTAACAAACCAAAAAATTTCACGGTGCTCACTAGCACTCTTGAGAAATTATCTTCCTCCCTGGTATTGGTACAGCTTGGAGATCACATCTTCATGGGATCTGAAGCACATGATTGGTGCCTTCGGGTTTTATGGTTACTTATGTCTGCAGAGACTATTATCTGTCAAGTAACATTGCAGTTTAAGCTATTCTTTTTTCAATAAAAGTTGCAGCCTTGGTCTTTAAACCAATTGTTAGGATGCTGTATATTCTGCTTTCACCTTCCACAGTGGCACACACATTGTCCAGAGCATTTATACACACCTTTAGTATTCTTTTCCACAGCAAAAACTCTGCAGTCATTAATGAATTACATGACCTCCTGAAATGAGGTAGGCCAAATTGCACCCTCAAATACATAACCAAAACTTTCATTGGTGGCAGTCTCTGTAGATTCAATGGGAGGTGATCTCAGATTTGTATCTGAGGGCAGAATGTGACCCAGTGCATCCATTAACTGGCCTTAGTCTGTATAGCTCTTTATCAATTTGGGGAGGAAAGACACAGATTAATGGATGGAGAATGAAAGAGTGAAAAAACTGAGGTTCTTAAAGGTTTCCGATGAGCTGGGAAACTGAACACAACAACAGCTTAAAAAAATATGCAGAAAAATGCTCAAATATTTAAAAAGTTAGTACTTCTCATAGCTAACACATTGACATTTTAAAATAATAATTTTATTTTTTTATTATTATTATTATATTAAAATTACATTTCTTATATTTCAGCTCAGGGAGAAAATTGCAATAAGGTTAGGGATTTTTTTTGGACAAAATATAAGGGTTTGTCTCAGAATGGCTTGGGCTGGATGGGAGTTTAAAGATCATCTATTTGATATTTATCATCTAGTCTTGATGGATTTGGTTCTATTTATTTAAAGTAAAATAGCCAGCATATGCTACAGTTACTAAAAATTTTAAGGATGTAAAATTAAAATTCAAATATAAGTTTCATATAAAATAAAAATATCTTAAACATAAGGACAAAAAAAAATAGATAGCTTAATGGATCCAGGCTTCTAACAGAAGTGAGTCTGGGCAATCTGGGATAGTTTAAAGCAGTTTCTTGCAAGGAGATTGCCCTAATAAAACATTAAAAGAATAACAGCACGTTTTGTGCACTTTACTGTTCTGAAACACTCAGGCACTGTAAAATCTAGAGAACTGGTTACAATCACGAACCCAGACTGAAAATTCTGAAGGTGTTCAAAAGGGACATTCAGATAATCTGCTTAAACCTCAGACATGCACTTTGTTTGGAGGACTGAAGTTAGACTATTTGATCCCTCATGTGTCACCCGGGAGACAACCAGGCATTTGTGTGAAAATGTTTCAAAAATCTCCCTCTCACCCATTCTTGGGTCGAGCCCTTAAACCAGTAAATCTTGGAACAATAAATTGTGCGTTCATATTATGACAGCGAATTATTTCAGAGCCCTGACCTAAAAAACTGCCGGTCTCTGATGGTCCCAATGGATGGACAAAAATGGAAACAAAAAACCCCAGCCAAATGAGGACCCTATCAAAACCACTGAGTTTGGGTTTATGTCTTTAGCTCCCCTCTCTCAGGGTTCATTGTCTCTCACACTTTTCCAGAAGCAGGCACCTAAGAATACATTTTCTTGCAAAAGGGAGATGGAGCAGGAAGTACTGAGGCTGAGCTTTGATTCAACGCCCACTGCTGCACTGAAAAGTGCTGAAGCAGAGAAAGCAACCCAGAAGCAAAGACCTCTTCCACTCCTCCTCAGGAGAAAGGTGAACCTGTGTGGTGACTCAGTGGCCCTACAGCAGCTGCTAGTTGTCAAAACCAACCCAGCTTGTTTTGCCATCTTGTTACGCTACATTTGCACAAATTCAAAATGAAATAAATACCTGTAATATTCCACAGATGATTTACCTTTCAGACAGTATTGAAGTTTACAGGAAAACAGGACAGTCCTTGTCTGTCTTACCACCTATTCTGAATTTTCTGCTGCTGAGATGCAATGCTTTAGGAAGTTGCATCACAACAGCACTGAACATCTATGAGAGCTGTACACAAGGCATGAAAATTTTCAGTTAGAAAGGGTATTAGAGAGAGGATTGTATTGAGTTATCACAGGTTCTAAAAAGGTTGCTCAGGTCACCAATGCCCTCTCAATGGCAGATTTATTCTCCATAAAAGGGAATAAACAATGTAAAAATAAAAAAAAAGTTGCTTTACCAAATTATTGTACAGTGGAGTTTTAGCCATTATACTCGAGAAAAAAAGAATCATCTACCTTAACAGATATTGCTTACAAGTAGTTAATATCTATTTTTTTTTATTCTTACTAATTAAAACAAAATATTTATCACACCCCATTATATTTAGACTTTCACCAACATTTGAACTTTAAGGAAAAAATGTATCATTACAGTCTTAAAAACCTATCACAAATAAAGCAACACCAATTTAATTGTTTCTGAGGATTGTGCTCAAGGGGAAAAAAGAAACATTTAAAAGCTTGCTATAGAATGCATGTGGCTCAAGGTTTATATTTTCTGGTTTCAAACATAAACATGTTTTCAAAGAAACATTCACGTATTAAAGTATTTCCAATAGAATTACTGCCCTCAGTTTGTTTTCACACAAAATATGGGACTCTTTTCAAGTTAATGGATAAATTTGCTCATCTCTTTCTTTATTATCAGGCAAAGATAAATAAGTCTTTTTCATTCAATCTGCTGAGATAACTTGTGCCCATGCGAAAGGTGATCTGTTCTAATCAACTTCGTGAAGTCTGATGGAATTACACTGAACATATTTCATACCTGACACAACTACAGAATGATACAGTTCAGGACAAACATTGGTGACCTGAATAATACATGACAGACAGATGACCGGGTGAGAAAAGTAATTTTTCACCTACACCACTTGAGTTTCTTTATTAAAGGCTGAGACATATTTGATGGAAAGAAGGCTGCTTTGCCAGCTAAAAGCTGGTGTGTTTTATTAATAGCTCAGTCAGTATTCCCTTGCCATTTTACTACTTGAAACATTATTTTGACAATAAAATACTACATGTATCTAGTTTGCATGGAAAGCACCATGGAAAATACCACCAACACTGCTAAAGAGAAAAATAAAGATTTAAGAAATTAAAGTTGTTAATTATTTAACTTTAATTCTTAATAGATGCACATATTTTAAAATCGGAGTAAAAAATATCATGAAGGAGAAAAGGATTCTGGAAATAAAATAACTACATAATCATAAGAGAATATATCAAATATCTGTAGTGGATAGAAATTATCTTTCCCATGAGCTTGCAAGTGGATACAATACACTTAAAAAGAAATTTACTTTTCATAAAAGTCAAGTAAATTTGGCCTCAACAATACAGTTTTTTTATGTTACTTAAATAGTGTTTTGTCAAGGAAGGTTAAGATTAAGACAAACAATAATATCTTAGAAGTTGGCCCATGAAAAGGTGGACTGCCTCAAATATTTCTGTGTTTGAAGGCATACCAAGTTTTACTCTTGGCTGTATTTTTCCTCTGCAGACAGCAGCCAGGACAAATAGTTTTATACAAATTCATAGTGTGTGACACCAGTGATCCAAAGGCTAGACAGAGACCACATGCTCATGTTGTACTAATGACTCTTGTTTCATCCATTTAATAAGTGGGGGCCTTCCACATATCACTGTTATCATGAACTCTCAATAATCTATTTTCTGTGCTCAAAGAAGCTTAAAATCTTAAATGAGATCTCAGAAACTTCTTGTGTTGTTGTTTTACTTGCTGTACCAGAAGAACACACCATATATATTTAAACTGCGTTTCTTCAGTTCTTTTTTCTATGGTAGCCTTTGGAAGCTAATTGAATGCATGTGTCATACTGAAAATAGTCTAGAAGCTGCTATAAGTTTAAATGCAAATACAAAACTGCTCATGGACCTAGCAAGCAAATATCACTATATAGTCATAAATATTTAATTTCAAAGAATAAGAGCTTGCTCTTTGATACTGGAAAATGCACAGAAAGTTACCTGAAAGAAATAAAACTAAGTAGGCAGTGTATGATATTGGACAGATTTTGCTAACATTAGAAGTGTTACATATTTATACAACATTTAAAAACAGCTTTAGAGGTATAATGCTTAATTAAATTTAAAATAAATTGGACCCAACAGTAATAAGTTGTCCTAGATCTGCAAATAGCTTTAAAATCCTCTGCTTTTCTACATGTAAATATATAACACAAACACCCTTTTTTACTCAGGAAGATTAGATTTTCAGGCTTTATTAAGCCGACTCTTCAGACATGAGTAGAACAACAACAAAGAAATTCTTTCCTTTCATATGCCCACAGTGCTTTTGTCATATCCTAACTACAATACAGATTCCTTCATGTAAGTAAGCCTCAGTATCTCTGGTGAAGCCCACAGGCCCTTCCAATTTGGATCAGTTTAGCTGAAGCTGAAGAAGGGGACTTATTAAGCATAATATATAGGGCATTATCTGACAAAGGTTGTGCTGATATACTTTCCCAGATTAAGTGTTTCAAATGCTGCTTGTAACATTATTTAATAGGCTAAAAACATCACGGTCAATTATGTTGTGCAAAGATATCTTCAAGCTAATATTCAGAATAATACTTTAGGTCACAAACTCTTGTTGAGAGGAGATAGACTACAGCGCTCAAATGGTGATAGGGCTCTCCAGATCTGGGACAGCTACTGGGAAATCAGTGACAAAATGTTTGGTGGAGTTTTCAGGCTAACACAGAGCATAATATCTAAAAGATCCCAGTGGTTTTCTGGATGAAAACTCGAGCCTAAATCTCCTGCATCCTCAGCATCAAACGTATGCACAAAGTGCACTTGTAAGTCAGAGAAAGAGACTGTTGGAAACCCTTTTTTATCAAAATGACACCAGCTAGTTAAAACCTAAACTTTTCCAAAAAAAAAAACCAATTCATCGGTTTTTATATGTGTTCCTGTCACTGCTTTAGTTAAAGAGAGTGAGGTACAATTTTAAAACTTTTGTAGCTTTGAGAGTTCTTACCATAGCAGCTGTGCCATTAGGGACTACTGTTTTTCTCAGTTGAACAGAGATTCTTCCCTGTACAAAAATTACCAACACAAGAATATTTTATTTGTGAAGATTAGACCTAATTCCTTCTTAGCAAAATGCAGATTTCTTCTCAATTTGAACACTTCTTTCTGGAATGGTACAATTAATGTACATTGTCCCATTGTAAAAACTGAATTTATATATATATATAGCAGAAATATCCAACTTCCCATGAAGTAGACAAGCTATATTACATTATACCAAATAGCTGGATAGAAAAAAATAAATATTATGTTAAAAATTTCTTGGGAGCAATTTGAGGACCAAGAAGAAAGAATCCTCAGATCAAATCAGGCCCAGAGGTGTCCTGTGGACAGTCCTGGTATACCATACAGTTTTAGAAGGGCATGTAGTAATAGAACAAGGGAAAATAGATTTAAACTGAATGAGGGTAGGTTTAAATTAGATATTAAGAAAAAATTATTTACGCAGAAGATGGTGATGCACTTGAACATGTTGCTCAGAGAAATTGTGGATGCCACATTCCCCAGCATTCAAGGCCAGGTTGGATGGGGCTCTGAGCAGCCCTGTCTAATGGAGGGTTCCCTACCTATGGCAGGGGGTTGGAACAAGATGATCTTTAAAGTCCCTTCCAGCCCAAACAATTCTATGATTCTATGATGTGAAAGCATAGCTAAAATAATAAAATATATACATTTAGAAGCATAACAAAATGTTATGCTCCCATTTTTTCAATTTTCAATATTAGTCATATTGATGTTCTAATTGGATAACGCATATATCCATTGGGCATGTTGACATATCTTTCCTCCTACTGTTTTCAAATTGGCCTATGCTGGTCACTATTTAGTAGTTGCAAAAATGCTTGAAACCAGGAAGTCACAAGGAAGCCTCTTTCCACCTTCCATTAAGCATGGGGCTGTGCTATTCCAAACATAATCCTTAATCTATGAATCATTCTCTGTGTTACTGCTATTAGCTACAAAGCTTTACCTGTGCTATCATATTCTCATCACATAATACCAGTATTCCCAGCAGATTACCATACAAGATCTAGTTCCCAGTTGCCATACAAGGAACAGTCCCCACTCCCTCTTCACATGATGGGACTCAGCCCAAGACTTGTAGAGGTTTCAAGTTTTTGTTTATGACACAGCTTCATTTATGTTGCTGAAGATTGAGTTCTGACTTTGTATCAGAGGCAAGAATAATAAATATACCACTATATAAAAATGTTTCAGGTTATTGTAAATAAAACTGTCTATCTGGAGATGGGAAAGAAATTAAAAAAAAATGTTCAAATAACACTTTGTGTCCTTTTCTCCTATTGATCAGCAAGATGTAGCAGTCTGTTACCATATATTAGAAGTTTAAAGACTTGTCTTCAGCAAGTGCTGAGATCTTCAGAGCATTACACTACAAGGAGGCTTAACAGACTCCAATACAGAACAGCGGCTGAACCTCATTTCTCAAGATACTTCTGTCATTTTTTGCTTCTATGGTGAAGTTTAAAGCTTTTAAACAGCAGCAGTGAAGAGCTTCATCAGAGTTTCTCTTCTTGGCAGAACTAAGCTTGTTTACCTGGTTATCATCCCTTTCTTTTGATTTTCAGCTTTCATTTTTATTTCTTTTTGGCTCTAGATTTGGGGTTGACTGACCTTTACTGTTATGCACTACCAAGAAACCCACTCGTGCTGTGTACCAGGACCTGAAATAGGAAGGAGCTGTGTAGATTCTGCAGCCACACCTGTGGACATTTTAACCAGTAGCTACTTACATACACAACCACAGGGTAATTGTCTGGCTAAAGGAGATTCAGACTAAACTGTGAACTACAAAATTGTCTTCTAAGTCTGTCTTCATCAGTTCAGTGGAGGAAAATCAAACACCTGTTCCTTTATAAAACATGAAAATGCTTAAAGGCTTTCAATATTCAATCAATAGAAAGAATCTAACATGTAAAGCAAGAAAAATAATAACAGTAGATGCTCAAGGAATACCAGGTACATTATGCAAACTGTTCATCAAAACACTTGCCAAAGAAAATCCCAACCTTTTCCAACAAAATTTGTAATTCCTGCTCCTAGAGTTCGAAGAATGACATTCTCTTTGCTGATACAGCCTTTGGTCTTTCTAGCTGCCCTCAATCTATACTAAGCAAGCAAATAAAATTAAAATTACAAAAAGTAAATGAATAAAGTAAATTTTCCATTTCCATTTCTCCTAGAGGGATTCATGTTACATATATTTGATGTTTCTTCTCTTCTTAGGAATTAGCTTTCTCTTCCTGGTTTCTCCCTCCCAAGAGTAATGTTCAGATTACTGCATGCCCACACTTGAGAAAGAAACTCTAACCCATAGTATAAATTTCTACAGACAGACAAGTTATCCCCATAGTGCATGTCATGCCATACAAACTCTCTTTTCTCTTTTCTTACCATTTTTTGGTAAACATAATTTTAATTCTATTAATTCTGCCATTTATAATAAAAGCATTGTCTTCTGAGAAAGGATGTAAAAATAACTGCTACTACAGAGGACTAGATACTAGAAAAGGAAGGGGAGAAAGAGACTTAGAACAAAGAGTTTAGGCGTTTAATCATGCTAAGAGGATATAATTCCTAAAAATGGGAGATTAAATTCCTAAAATTGTAAATGTCACAGATAATTAGTAAAAGACAATAGAAAAAGCTCTGATAAATTAACAAAAAATATTTACCTATTTAAATAAAGAGTTAATTTTTCAGTTGTTTACATTGTGGACTAAATTATCTTCTATGACACAGTTTTGTAGGCTTCTATAAAAGTCAATAAGTTTTCACTTTTGAATGTAAATCACTGCAGAAAGAAAATATGCCTTTTTCAAAATTTAGAAGGTTTCTATCATCTGGTGTTCAATATCCACACCCAAACCCTGTCTCAGACACTCTCATTTCTTGATAATTTTGTTTATTATTTTGCTTTCATCCTCATGTGTATAATTTTCTATTTGGTACTTAATAAATTTTATCCTGCTTCTTATTTTATTTTCCTGATTTTAGTGCTAATATCATGCAATTCTCCATGATATTGTGTGCCTTTCCTTTGGCATGGCCAGCCAACATCAGAAACACAGAAATATCCTCAGCACAGTGGGATTTTTTTGCAGGCATGAACCAAAATATTTACTTAAATCAGGCTCTTGAAAAACACAAATAATAAAGTCATTGCATCTTTTAAACCGACTCTTTATTTTTAAATTCTTTGCTTTTTCCATGCCACTTTCAATCCTCATGTAAAATTTAATCAATCTGTCCTCAAGGCTTCCAACTCCTCTTTCTTCTTGCAGGTAGGTTTCAGCAGCAGAAACCTCTGTTTCGGGATACTTGTCTTGTAATCATGCTTTCTCTCAGTGTTTTCATCTTCACAGAGCACTTCAACATGTTAACAGTCATGTCCTATGTCACTTCGTATGCTAATTTCTCTTTCAATCCTCTCAAATCAAAACCTTGTCCTTCTGGAGATCTCATTGAACAGAATAACCTATTCATAGCCAAGACTTACTCCTTAGGTGTATTTTCTGTTCTTTGTTAGGGATGATACCACACCAACAACTCTCCTTTAGGCCAGTTCTCTGTAGAGGAGAAACCACATCAGGTCTAATCTCTTTGCTCTAACCAGGATGGTTTTACTCATGTCTTCCGTCTTGTCTGCCGAAGGAGCACGGGAAAGACTGCATGATGGACTGAGCTGTCAGTGAGGGTCTTTCAGTGTCCTTCCCCAGGTTTTTCACATGCCCATTATGGAAATTGGATTCCTTCATACACTCTACTGTTCACTGAGATATTTAATAAAACTTCCAACCGAGTTCAGCAAAACTGTGTTATTTGAATTACACAGACAGCGGAAGAGATTTGAGACTTCCTATAGTTTTCCTATGCTCTTCTGTTTTTGTAGATAGAGGGTTATGTGATTGTGTGCCAGTCCAGTGTTTAATACAACAGGCACTAATTTAAACTATATATTTGAAGTGATGTATAAATAAAGTTATGTAAATGTCACATTATAATGAAGAAAGTCTCTGTCTACAGAAAAACACATGGATATATTTATAGAGAATATACACTTCAGAGACACTCTTCTGAGCAATATGACTGTTAGGAGACCAGAGTAAATAAATATAAAATTTGCATTATCATGGGAAAAAAAAAGGGAAGAAAATATATATCTTGGTTAAAATAGCTGTTTTTCCAAAAATTTCTTCTAAAAATAAATTCTATTTGTGGTGAGATTTTTCTAAAATTATTCTTGAATATTTTATCACTGGAGTACCTTAAGGAGAGTTACATGAAGGCTACGGTGACCTAAATAATAATTTTTTCCTATCCACAGGATGGACAACATCCATCCCACACATGAGCTGGAAATGTTTCTGTTTGAGGAAATATTTGCTTAACTTTATGAGCTGTAGCTACATTGTTAATTCAGATCTGGTTCTTAAGTTTCCAGGGTAAGTGGTCACCTCAGGCTAATACCCTATGCTGTAGGTCTAGTAAACGAATAAGTACAGCTTTCCACTATACTATACCTGCCAGCTCTCAACCTTTTCATCTGATACACAGTTTTATAGAAGTATTTCTAGTCACAGCATAAAGTCTCGTATTTATCTCAACTTGTATTCTTCACCTCCCCTTCTGCTAAATGCTGCTTTTCATGCAGTTCCTGGATATCCCATTTTAAAACCCAGGACACCCAGAAAGAATGTAGATTTTTTTAGCTTAAAGGGAGAAAATTTCTAATTAAAAGGTGCAAATCCTTCTGTTCCACATATTTTTAAAAAGGGGTTAGCGCCAACACTCACAATTTTCCGAGAACTATACCTCCAGCTACTGTGTGTACTACATAAGGGAGTAGAGCCAGTTTTAGCCACTTATGAAACTCAGTGTATTTGCAGAGGGGCCAAATACAACAATCAACTGTATGAACTACAGAAACCTTCAGCAATCCAGTGGTGAAACAGCTGGATTTGAGCCATTTTTCCATTTAAATGTAAGGAGAAGTTGTGGGACTTGTACTCTTTGCACTCTGAGCTTGCAGAAGTTTCCTGTGTATATTTTTTTTATTTAAATAAGTTTAAAAAAAAAAAAAAAAAAAGAAAAAGCCCTAAAAATAGAAACTACGCCAGTAAGTCAGTAGCTACTTTTGACAATGGGAAGCTCTTTCATGCAAAAAGGAGTTTAGAGAAGAGAAATAATTCTGGCTGTGACATATATACAATTTCTACCTCTCTTTAACTAGGTTAAGATGAAAAGATGACAACATATAATTTTTTTCTTCTAGTCTGAGGGAAACAGCAGGGCCCCTCTGACTCTGGTTAGGTCCCAGCGCTTGAGCATGGTTCACCACAATATATTTGTTTACTTAACACAGCTTAAGTTGGTATTGTAACTGTAAAATCTGACATAGGTAGGTAGAAAACCAGAAAAGTATTGAAATCCTTTCTCCTCCAATACCTAGATTTCTTCTACAATCTCCAAGGAATAACCTTCCTAATTTTCTTCATGAAGATAATTTATGTTGACACGATATGTCTTTCTTCAACTCTAGTGAAACCTGAGCTACTAATTAAAAGCTTCTTCTCTTTCCCCAAATTCAGCAAAGCTGAACTGGCAGTATTAAGATTTCAAAAGGGTATACACAGTGAATGTAACAGGGAAAAAAAAAGGTAACGTGCTCCCAAAATTAAAAAAAAACACCAACAAACACAAAAAAAAAAAAAGACTTCCACAATGACAGAAGCAACATGGGAACTGCTACTGTAGTGCAACATAAGCTTTTTGAGATTGTTCTATGATAAACAATCCCCTTTAGCCCGTTTTTTTTTTTACATTCTTTTTGGCAGCCAAGTTCCTGATACTGAACTTTAAGAATAAAGAAGACATTCAAAACTTCCCTCAAATCAGAGCAAGACAATAACCACAGATTTTGTCAGTTTCAAAGACAAACTCCAAGAACAATTCATTTCAAAACATGCCAAATGGTTTGTCTGTCTGCAGTTGGATCAACCTATTCTCAAAATTTATTTAATCTTTTTTATTGTTTGGAAAGCAAAATGTGAAAGATTTAATGCAGTCACACCTGCCAGATTTACTAACATTATAGAGCACTTGCAATTAATTTTAGGTGTGAGGTTGACTAAATGTCATCATTTGCTCTACTTGAGATATATTCCATCAAAGTAAACAGTCATATGGTGAAATCTGAGATCCAGAGTACTTTCACATATTTTTTATTCTGAGGGAATGACTCCTCAAAGCATACCGTCAATCCGTGATTACTCTTATTCTCTCTCTCCTCTCCTCTTTCCTCCACCATAACATATCCTAAGAACATACCAGTAAGACACAAGGATTCTTCAGACTTCAGCATCTACCTCTGTGCATGACATGTAGCACTCACCAATGCCATGCAAGACCCTATGCAGGCCTTTGTTGGACATTTGTACCAATGAACAATCATGTGCAGTATTTTGTATTTTAGGGCTTCATGACTGTACTAGATCATCTGGTCTTATGTCCTCTTTTTGGGAGGGATCAAACACTGCATACCAAGTGCACTAAAAAATGAATAGTATGTATATTGGTTGTATAAGGACTTGATCTCTACTGATTTTCACAGTTTTCCTTTTAATTTGTTTTCTCTGTATAAAACACTGGGGTGACAGATAATGTTCATCAGTAATAAGTAAAGAATTACTGTTCACTCTAATATTTTTTTTTTCCTTTGGAAAAATACAAGAAAAAAATTGAATTCTTTGAAAAAAACCCTAAATAATGAATAAGGACTAAGATTTACGAAGTATCTCAATACACAATATGTTCTTTTTAGGGATCAAAAAGAGCCTGAATTTACTGAAGAGTACCACTCCTGATAAGCAAACCAAACTAAAATCCAGATGTCTGTGACGATTCAATACATCCACTGAAATTTCGCAAAGAGGATGAAACAGAACATAAACAAAGGAGTAAGAATGGAGTTCCAAAATCCCACAAAAAAAGATGCAGATTTAAAAAAAAAATTGTTTAAATCTCCAACAAAATCAATAAAGCAATTAACTGGAAAGGGATGCAGGGATGCAGACTACAATGGTCTTCATGGATGCCATGGTGGCTCAGATGAACAGCAACCAGAATTAAAAAACATAAGGAAAACTGTTAAGTTGCGGTGTGACAAATGCTGCCAATACTGATCTCTTTCAGTAGCCAGTTAAGCTATGTTAATGACAGCTAAAGCATGACCATTCATGATCCTGATAGAGGAAAAACTAGGATGAGTTATACTCCTGCCCTTGCACATAAGGGTCAGACTGGAAATTATTTGGCTTAGGTGATTGTCTCCTCCGAAAATAGTATGTTTCTAACTAAATCCTAATAATGCAAACATAAAGGCTGTTAATGTACTTATTAGCCATCACAAAATGCATTTCACATTGGATGGTTTCAATACATTATATCAGCAGCAATCACACCTCTGTAATAACAGTAGCAGTTCATTTAAGGAGAGCAAGTATAGCTCTTCTTCCAACCCATTATGTGAACATGATGAATGATGATGGCACTAGACTCATATGGGAGGGAACTGGAGCTGGAAGGTGAAAGAACTGCCTTTGTGAAAAATGGATGGAGTAGCACATATATAGGCATATCTGGGTATGCTCAGGTATGAATATTAGAGAAAACACCACAATTAAAAGATGCCTCCAGAACCAGACAAAAGCAGTTTAAATTTGAAGAAGAAAAAATCTTCAAAAAACCATATTCAATCTCAGAATTTAAAGACCAAAAAGAAAGCATGGGAATAAAAGTGAGGAAATATTAAATGAAACGTTTTAGCAGGGAGTTGTTCTCAGCATCGGAACCAGCCGCTTCACAAGGGTCAGTTTTTCATAGTCTTCACACTTGAGCTTGGGCTCACTGAAGAGTGGGTGATATTTGAACAGCATATAAGGCTGAAACCCAGGTCTTCTGCCTCAAAACTAGATCAGAATTATGGTGTTATTTAGTTAAAAAGAGATTGTTGTAATAACAACACATTTGTGGCACAACAAGTGGACAAGAAACATAAGGTTATTTGAGTTAATAAGTATTAACTATAAGGGTTTTGCTTCCTATTCAGAAGATGCTATAATTTACAGGGGTGAGGAGGATATCAGAATGCAGATGCTTATCTTCTGCCGTCACTATAGAAGCTGAGCTCTGAAGCTGGTATCTCCAAAACGTTCACATGGTTCTGGAGATTCATAGGGATCACAAACCTCTTCTCATGTGAGAGGACAGTGCATATTTTACTGCCAACAAAGTGATGAGGAGCACAACTGAAACCTTGCAAGAGAAGAAAGTGGGAAAATAAACAACACTCCCACACAAAGACAGAGGTGGAATGGCCAAGGCAGATTCTTTACGGCACTCAGATTTATCTTTACAGCACACACTTTAATGTCCTTCAGAGTTCCACTGTAATGGCATCATGTATTGAGGCTCATCTCATACTGATTTACCTTTTCATCTGTCCCTAATTATTTGTGCCTTTCCCATCAGGGATAAAATGCTAATTTTTATAGATTATTTATGTTAACAAATATAATGCTGTCTTTATGTAGGTATTTCTTCATACTGAGGATTTAATTCCTTGAAATGATTGTTCCCCATAATCCTTGCAAAATTCAGGATAAAATTGATAAAGCAACAGTCTCATTTGATAAATTGATAAATTGATAAAACAACTCTCATATGCACCTGCACACATGCCAAGTTCTTAGCTAGTATTTCCTAAACAATTGGGATTTTAACAGCAACAAGTACTGCACTGTGCATGGGAAACCAAGTTACTTGGAAAACAAAACCAGGAGGGAGGACACCATAATTCCTAGTTTTCATATTAGAAAATGCTGTGTATCAGGGCATATTGTGTACTTTGAGGTATGCAGTGTCAGGCAGGACCTTTTCTGGGAAACTCATGGCACTGATTAACCCCAAGGCCTGAATGATTTAGCAGTGCTTCTCAAGTGACTTTGCACTGCAGTATGGCCCTAGGCTCAGAAGGAGACCCCATTCCACTCTCTGCCACTTGTGTCTGTCAAATGTCCACTACCATTCACTCCAGAGTACATCTTCACCACCCAGAATTGGTAAGGAGAAATGCCCCCAAAATTTGGGTAAGCTTAATTAATTTCCTCATTGGTATTATGTTTCTGCAATACATTATGTGTCTTCAATTATGTGAATGAGCACCACTTTACAGTCCATATTTCTTCAGAATATGTATTTCAAAATCATGTTGTGGAAACCCAAGTCATCTATTAAAAAATCTAAAGAAAAAAATAATTTTATTAAAAAATTTATTTTTCTCTAAGAAATAATTTATATATTTCCCCCATAACAC
This sequence comes from Leptocoma aspasia, assembly GCA_013399835.1. NCBI lineage: Eukaryota > Metazoa > Chordata > Aves > Passeriformes > Nectariniidae > Leptocoma > Leptocoma aspasia. The sequence goes on from VXAX01003797.1 coordinate 428,969, forward strand.
AGGATTTAACATTCTGTAACAAAAAACCAACAAAATCCTAAGAGTTTGCATGCTTGTATTTGTTCTCATGCAAAATAAAATTATTTGTAGACAGAGACTGAGAACAAGCTAATATAAAATAAATCCTTCCTAACTGCTTCAGCAAGTTGTGCCACCAAGCTTCAGTTTAAACCTAAATCAGAAACATATAGACATATGCCCACACAGAGGTATTATCATCAACAACAATAATAAAAACAATATTATCTGAGACCTAAAAATTGTTGAAGGCAAAATAGCTCAAATGATTCTTAATGCCTTTCAGGCACATCTGAATCAAATAAGGTAATTATTCTTTAAAATGCTTACACAAAGTCTGATTTGCATGCTAGTAATTGCTATGCCTTGTGGCATCTAGCAATTGACACAGCAATGATTTTAATTATTGTAATTTCATCAGTATAAATACTTCAAAGTTATGCAAATAGTACCTCATAATCCACATAGACAGTTCAGAGTATTTGATTTACTAGTCTTGTAAGGCTCTTTGTCTATGCAGTTTACTCTCAGATGTGACTGTGCATTGCAATTGAAGCCTTTCACTCACATCAAAGCTCTAAATCATAACAAGATGAGCTAATTTTACAAAGACTGACACTTCAAACATTAACTTGCAAATACAATTATAAGATGAAATATATAAAGGACTTTACTAGGATATCATCTGGCATGGATACCTGCAGCTAATCATATCTAATGTTTTCTATGACAGTGGAAAGCAATGATATTGCAAGACCAAATGCCTTGGTGTGAACAATTACAGCTACTCTTGCTTCTGAACAGCTGTGTAAAAATACTTTATCCTGTTCTACCATTTAAAAGTTGTGTGTTCAAAGTATATTTTTAAAAAAGCACAGTTTTTTAATAGTGTAGGGGAAATACTGTTCATGCACACTACTGTTTCTAATATGGAAAAATAAATGTATCAGAGGTTGCATTTTCATGTCGATAATAATGCAAAATACATCAGAGTGATGCACCTAAAACCAATATCTATGACAATTAAGGGAGGGGGGGGAATAAAGATTGTGCTGTCATCAACTTGTCTTTTATTTACAGAAAACTTTCCAAAACCATGTTTCAAGACAGATGTTTAGATGCTGTAAATCAGTTTTCAATAAATCTTAGATGCTTAAACACAGCTCTCTTCCTTTAGACAAACTCACAAACAAAAAGTGGACTATACATAACAACAAATCTGAAAGCTAATGTTGACCATCAATATTTACAAAGTTGTCACTAATGCTTGTTTTACAGAAGAGCTGAAGTACAGCACTAGTTATCCCCAGTTCAAAATCCACGTGTGCTGAATGAAAAAAGAATCAGACCTGTTGCCTTTTTTTTTTTCATTCTTTCAGCTGGTTTAGATTACAGCCTACCCTGAAGACTGAAGGTAAACAGAATTGGAAGAAGATCACCTACAAAGGAAAGACTTCAGAAGTGCTCTGCATGCACATGTACCTTGGAGGGACTTTGATGCCTGACAAGAGGTATATGTTAAGAGAATGTGGTAATGGCCAGGGGTACTTCACTAAATAAAGATATAGTGGGCAGTTTAAGCTAGAAGTGACATTACAATCAGAGATAAATTTTCTGTAACAGAAAACTACAAAAGCACTTTTACAATTTCTTTATAAAAACTGTCATTGAATTCCTTTATTTCTTATTGATTGCATAATATTTATAACTTAATCTTCTAAAGGATAAAATACAAACAGAAAAGAGGGAAAATAAGAACCCTCAAAATGAAGACATAGCTTTTACATAAGTAAACTTAATTTGGGAAAACAGATCTGAGCCAAAATATGAGGAAGGCCTGTTTGGAGAAAGTATGTAGGGACCAATTAACTCTCACTAAAAGAATGAGAAAACAGCTGATGAAAAATAGGATCAAAGAGATTTAAACAATTTGGATTTTTTTAATGCAATGTGTCTTTAAAAGGCAGAAACCACTGCCTCAGAATTTTTTAAAGTCAGATGTAATAAATGGGCTAAAAAAATACTAATTTATAGAAAAGGGGACTGTCCAAAAGTATAAACACTGGCTAGGATTCAGAGGCTGACCCAGGAGGTCCCTAAGGGACTAAGTGCTGGAACTAGAAAAATACTGCCTCCATAATCACCATTTCTCTTTTACTTGTGAAGTATTTGCTACTGGCCACTGTCACCAGTGTCACCAGTGTTACCAGGAAACTGGCACAGAGCAACAGTTCTGAGAATTCAAAAAAAGTCAGTGATTGTAATATTTTGCAAAATGGCAAGCATATAAAATCACAAACTATAAAAATTAGCATGGAAACAGTGTATGGAATTAATATCTTAGAACAATGTATAACACAGTCTGTTTGTGGAATACGTATTTACCCGCTTGCACATTCAAATGTAACTTTGGCTCCCACTATTGCTCCAGCAGAAACAAGAGGAAGCTGACACAGGAAAAAAACAGGATGTCAACATCAAGCATTTCAGCCAAGTTGTAGCCTACACAGGTAAAGAATGACTTGCAAATCCACCTCATGTAAGAAAAGGGAAGGAATCACTTGAAAGGAAACACAGAAAATCAGACAGCAGCATGAACAGCTAAATAAATTCCACACAACAAACAATGAAACACTGAATGATAACAATGTTGAATCACACTACATAAGAGCACTGTGATGGAAGTGACATACCAGTGGAATCACACATAAGACACTGAAAACATCACAAAACATAAGCAGTTTTACATTTGCTACTAGCTGCAATTATTTCAGATGTTAATAATATTTTTTTCTTTGATTCACTGACTCACACCTTCCTATTGTTTTAGTAAATTTCCTTCAGTTGATGAGGATATTAAATGGTTTAATGAAGTAAAAAATTATTTTAGTGAGAGGAAGTAACTTCCTATGTCTCTTCCCAACTTTCATGTGGAAGCAAAATAATTAAAAATTATAAATATATAGCTGATTTTTCAACATATGTTTCAGTCCAAACTACAAATAAACACACAACATTAAATATATCAGAATGTATTTCACCTAAATCTCTACTCGCACATCAAAATGTTTTTTTTTTTACAGGCCCTACCTGCTTTCGGCAAAAAAATCAATGGTGGTTGTAGCAGGCCATCATATGACCTGGATAAAATTATCTGTTCAAGAATTCTCAGTATTGTAAGTAATAAAATACCTTATATCATATAAAAATACAGAAAAGATATTTTAAAAATTGTAGATTAGATGACCCAAGCTATTTTTCATCCTAGCAAGCAGTCCTTCAACAACAAATGCAAAATAGAGTGAAAAAGTTCTATGACGAAATTTTACTGTCAGTACCACTGCTGCAACAAAGGGCAGAAGTTATTGCATTTCTAGAACTCCTTCACTGGTACTTTTCCAGGCTTTATAAGTTTTTTGAAAATAAACCAAAACACTATTACTGCCAGACTAGTACTAAGAAATCAATATACACAAAATATAATTTCCATGCAACTCACAAGATGCAATATACATACTTAGGGTGTGCTTTTCAGGAGGGGGAAGATATATGACTTGCTAAAATGTATTAAAAAATCCACAAAACCTAATAGAATTCAAGTTTAATTTTTAACCTCTTGACTTTACTTTCTGTTAATTAACACTGGGATCCCATCCAAAAGTATTTGCACAACATTCATTTGCTAATAAATTAAATAATCTCAACTATTTCTGGGAAGAGTACATCCTTATAGTCTGAGAAGTATGTGTTCCAGAAATACTTTTCTTGTAACCATTAAAAGTGACTTGGAGCATGATTAAAAACTATATAACACTACATTCAAATTAAACACATTGGTAATTAGATTCACATGTGTTTAGAGCAACACAATAAACCAGTATGCACACAAATATTTATATGATGAAACCAAAGTAAACAATCAAAAGCGGAAAGAGAACAGGATGGAAACTGAAACATTACAGACTTTATATTTTACCACACAGTACATTGACACTCATAAGAGTTAGCTAGTGTTCAGTATTGCAAAGTATGCTACATTAATTTATGAAGACTTAAAAGAATCTGTTCTTGCAGCTATGACGAAAACCACAAGTTGAAGCATTAGTAATTACAGCATCATCTAATGAAAAACAAACCAGACCCAAAACCCTGTTAAAAACTTTTTTTTTTACTTGTTTGCCTCTACAAATCCCAGTAAATGTTTCAGTTTTTGCTCAAAGTCCCTTTGTCTTACACCAGGCCTGAGTGTTTTAAGTTCTATGATTCACTTATTTAGTGAGAGGAAAACTGAGCCATTGACAGCATAGGCCAGGAGATCCACCAGGAGACCTGGTGATCAGTAATTTGCACTCTACAATTTCCCAGGAATGATCTAAGGAAATGTCAGAACAAAAGAAATAAAGTGTTATTTGTTTACTAAAAGCTCTCACTGTGAAAAAACCCAAACAAAAACCAAACCAATCAATCAACCACAAAAAAACCCAAATAAACACACACAAAATACCTTTGGACAGATTATTCTCCATGAAAGCAAACTACCTTCAATATTTTAATTTAGAAGTCATAAAGTAGATCAAGTGTTCCATCAGGTAACTTTCTTTTTATTCCCATTACCACATAAACACTATAATGAAATGCTTAATTGCTACCAAAAAAAACCCCATTGTTTTGCTCTTACCCGTACCCAAAAACCACGAGATGAAAGAAAATTCTAATCTGTATTACCTGCAGGAACTAGATTCCTAGGAATTCTGTATGCATATGCAAATGTCAGATCCATGAAAATAAAATTAGAAAATGAATCCTCTTTAAGGGAAATGAGGAGCCTTTCAGTTTCAACTGAGTTCTTGTTTAGGTCTCCTCGTAGTGGTGTGAAGTTACCACCAAGGTGTTATTTGGTGGTTTATTTGAGAAATACGCAATGAGATTGATCCAGGTTAGGAGGATGAGCAAACCTCACTCTGTCCCTTTTTTATAGGTTCCCCAAATTCAAGGAGACTTTTTAAGAGTTAGTTACAAAACCTTCAGAATAAATGGAATAATTTTAAGAGAGAGAGTAAAAGAAGCAGCATTCTTCCCAGCAGCCCCACATTTTGACTTTGTCATGTAATGGAAATAGATCAAAACTATAAAAAAATAGTTATAAAATGTATTTCTCAATTTACAGCGTTTGTGGTCAGAAGAATTTCCTCACACAAACTCTCAGACTGCTGTTTGGAGTGAAATAGGTACAGCAGAATTTGAAGAGCCTTGATTATATTGTACATGTATTTCATGTCATAAACATATGAAACATTTAAAATATGGTATTAAATATGTAGCAACATTTCCTGGCACAGAAAGAACAAAGGTGTGAGAGAAGATTTTTTTTAAAAAGCTTTTAAATAATGCTGGTAAGAAATGTCCCAACATGATAAAAACCCTGTCTTAGAATAAGTTCCCCTTCATAGTATTCTCTTTGTTGTAGATACAGGCTGTACCTGAAAAAAGGCCTACTCGTTGCTTTGAAAAAAGAGGTTTTAACTATTTAAGCTGCTACATAATTATTTTTAACAATTTGCCAGAAAAGGTGGTTACAGCTTAAGTGTTAAACAGTTGTTGACATTTATGAACAACACTTTTAAACGACTGTAATAGTGACAGATGCTAAGAATTTAAAAGAACTTTATGCAAATCATTTAAAAAAATAATCATCATCTTATCAGCTCTTTCCTGCTGCTTCCCATGGCTTTCCAATGACATTTTCTTGAGTAGGATAAACCACCTGGCTCTCTTGTTACAAGAGGAAAAAAGGAAGAAAACAGAAAAAGAAAAACCCTAAAGTTTAGAGATCATGGAAAATAACCTCCGTATATAAAAGATTTGTTCTCACCATCAGGCGCTCTTGCTCTGCCAGATGGAAATTTCTGTTTCCTACATCATGCTTAAGTGGGCTAGTTTGCTTCATAACTAAAGACAGAGCAAAAAAAAAAAAAAAAATAGAGATAAATCAGTGGAAGGTGGGTCAGACTTGTTTCACTCAGCAGTCATTTGAAAACCTTATGGAATAACAACCTCAATACTCTCTGTTTTCACTTGAAGATGCAACCCACAGAATCAATCAGAAATCTGATTCACCAACAAGTTTTGAAGCAGTCCCTAAATGCCTCACTGAAGAAATAACTGGCTCAACTTCCAGCACCTTTCTCTTTGTATTTCCACACCACCTATTCCTTTAGATTCAGAGAGCACCATGCCAAGGGCCTGCTCAGTATAGTCTTAAGAACAAGGGGGAAGGAGTGCATGCCTTCCGATCCTCTCCCAGAAAATCTCTCCCTGTGTGACTGGAAGTAGCCTCAAAGAGCCAAGCACATTGGTAAGTCTGACTAACATACCGTCTGGTAAAGACAAAATACCAACAGCATGAGTTTCTGTTTGCCCTTAGAATTTAGGCACTGAGGGAAAAAAAGATAGATTTCCTTGTCTGGCTTAGGAAGTAAAATTCATTCAGGCTGTAGTGACTCCTGGGAGTTGTAGTATGTCTTTTTGCAGGCAGGCTCCTTCCCTCTGGGTCCAGCAGGCAAGGATGCAGGTAAACAAGGTAGGGCACAAGGTTCACTGGTGGCACATCTCATCAGGATACTAAACCTCATAGGAAACACTTGCCTTTTTTTAATTTTCTGTGAGCTCCAGTATATGAGATCAGCTCTCCTAGTCTTGTAAGAGATTTTTCTGCCTGCATGTTGAAACTACAGTATTGAAACAAATATATTACATATTGCTCTGGAACAAATACAGGAGTTTCAATTACTTTTTGGTCTATAGCACTGACTCAAATTAGCCTTATTGCAGTTTTCTTTGTATCAGTGAAAAGGCTGATATTGCTGGTTTGCATCTTACATTGTACTACCCACTTCTGTAACCCTGCATGCTGAATTCTCATTGGCATGGAAATTTGGCATCTTCTCTCCTGGAAGGGAACTAGCCCACTCAAAGTACTTTGTTTATATACATGGGATAAATCTCAGAAAGGGAAAAGATAACTAAGAAAATATTTCTCTACGGTACTGGGAAATATAATAATACTAGAAGGGATATTTTTATTTGCCATGTTTAAACAAACAGGAATAAACAATGTTAAGAACTCACCCAAAAAACAGTATGGCAAAATTTTTTGGATACTTTCTACACAAGCTTGAATGGGGAAACTTAATCACGACAACAGAAATCCCTGTTTCCCAACACGTCCTGTGTGGAGCAAGCTGGATCAACAAGCAGTACTTCTGCCTGGTAGGTAAGGAGAGGCTAGAAAAGGCTGCCTATAGCCGTTCTCTACCAGGAACCCCAGAGGATGCTGCAGAGGATCTAGTCTGCAATGCTGAATTACTCAGAAAGGCCCGTGTGGCCTCTTTAGAGAGCTCTGCACAGCAGACATCTGCCTCCTCTGCTCTGAGTCCCGTGCCTGCTATGGTGGTGCATGCATTTGTTCCCACTGGTACTCTCTTTACCCTTCACTAAACATGCTTGCTTAATGCAGTCTTTCAGCTAGTGGAAAATAGGTCCCTTGAAGGCTGTCATTCCCTTTCGGTAACCCCCTGGAACAAAACAAAGAGGTGATCTGACTTTCTGCTCTCTAGAGTTCACTTGGGATCAATTCTAACAACTCTCATAATGTCGAGATTAGGCAGCTTTTCCTCCTCCTTGTTAACAAGGCAATGACAAAGAGAGAGAGAAGTCAATTTCCTTTTCAAATAAAACTAAGAAGCCACTCGGCAGTAAATACAAAAGTTACAAATAAATAAGTGAAGTTTCTGACTGGTGAAGCCCTGTAGTACTTCATACTGGAGGTACTGGCTTCAAGGCCAGGGGGAATCATCTTTAGAAAGCTAAAATTTGGATTCCATAGGCTTTAAAGAACAGATGCAAATCCCAGAAGACTTCTTTTCAAGGTTAAGCTTGAGAGCTGCCCTTTTGAAACAGGCAGTTGCCAGCCTGACCACTGACCCTGTAGTTTCTCTGGACAGGAACCTAAGCAACTGGGGAGCTGACAGGTCATCTGCTCTTCCTCACGGTGGTAGCAGGCAGGACCTGACACCTCCAGACCCAGACTGCTGAAATTTCCTCTGAGCTGACTGAAAAGCAGAAAGCAGGCCTCAGGAGCCAGTCTGGGTCAAATTTGCTCTGAAGCAAATTCCTCTAAGCCATGAGCTTTCAGGAGGGAATTTGGCCGAGTTGCTTTGGAGCTTCCCACTAGCCATCTCACCTGCATTCAATGCCAGGGGAACATCCTTCACCCTGTTCCCTTTGGTGTGAGCAGCAATGGGTTTTCTCCCAGCCAGCCAGTTTATGAGGTGACTAATGTCTCTCTCAGAACAGGGCTGTAAACCCCTGCTGTCCATTCATAGGAACTAGAAAACCATCAAAAGCCACACAGATATAAAATCTAACTGTTCTGAATTACTGAAGTGATTACAGAAAATAAACCAAACAAAAACAACAACAAAATCAAACTAAACAAAACAACTACAACAAAACCCAAGAAAACATGGAAAACATTGCCCCACTGCTTTGGTGGCTATTCTCATCCAGTGGCCACAACTTGCTCTGGATGAACCACATCCATACTAAGCTAAACAGACAAGATATGAAAAAAATACCAAATGATATGTTTCATGCACTTAGAAACTTACACCACTGCTGTTTGCACAGCTGACCAGGTGGATAAAAGCACTCATTTCACTTAAAATCACTTTACCTTCAAGCACTCCTGATCGGTTGTCACCGTAGTCCTACATAAAGGACAATTGCATTCAAAAATTTTGTGGAACATGAGACTAGATATTTTTGGAAAGGGACAGTACTTAATGCAGGTTTTTTTATCTATTAGTATATCATTAAAGTAGATCTGATTTCAAAGAGGCCCCACCTAAGTAGTCATTGCCTACTGTGAGATGAAAAGGGCTCCTGAAAGCAAGGCCCCATGGAAAAGATGAAGGTACTGTTACCTGCAGGTTCAGTGGGAGGGATGTCCTGCAGGTGGCCCTAGAGATGCAGGAATAGGGAGGACACAGGCAGAGCACCGAGTAAAAGTAGGTGAGAAGCAATTTAGCAGCTGTAAGTGATTCCCAGACTGCAAAGAGACTGACATTTTAGATAAACACTTAAAATATACAACTCTTTCAAAATTTTGTTAAAGGCAAGCCAGTGGCCCAATCTTTACCAGACATGCTATTTACTATGACTTATATTTTGCCAAGAGGAATACAAAAGGAAGAACTGAACCTAATGGCTCATCTAAATAAAAAGCATCAATTCTGAGAATAAACTGTTTGATTTAAATTAAAGAGTAAAACATGAAGTCATTTTAGGTTAGTATCACAAGAGCAGGAAAATAACTGGATTTTCTGAGTCAGAAAATGGTCTTACAAGAATTTTGGCTTTATGGTTATGACCAGTTCCCTCTTCTATAAACAGATGTTCAGGCAAAACTGTAATATTTATAAGGACAAACATCAAATGAAGGGTAAGAGTTCAGTTTGGTATTCCTGTGAGAAGAGCCAATCACAGCAGCTGCCCATCAGCCAAACATTTTAAAGCCCCACTGACAAGTTCTCTATATCTTCCACTATCTCAGGATTTGCAGGTTGCTCTGGGCAAAAGACCAGTGTTTTATTTTTACACTAAGCAGAAGCAGTATCAGCTATGTCATAGAGTGAATAATCAAGGAAATGCCACTTGGCTCAGCCTTTTAAATAAGAGCCACCAAACGGCAACTTTGGTATGTCCCAGGTACTGTTCCACAGGTTTGTGGCTGGTACCAGAATCTTATGTGTAAATATAACAAACTCTAAAGCCCCAGTACTCGTGAGTATTACCAGAGCAGTCAGTGCTACACACCTCAGCTACGTGCAGGTGCAGCTGGAGGCCACTGACAGAACTAAATACACAATAGTGTACATAACAGAGGATATAATGCAGCCTGGCTTTTTAACTCATTTGTGCCTTTTTCTCCTCAGAAGTGTTACCCAAGACTTCACACAGTCACAATCCCAGCTGTACTCCTTTCACCCCTTTTTAAGTCATGAGACAGCACTATTGCGGCATGTGAAAAAATTGTGAGTGTATTGTTTGAACAATTCCTGGAACTGCCACATCGGAGATAAAACCCAACGTTTCTCTGGCCTTGTCCTTCAAACAAAGCTCACAAGCTCACAGTACTGTTTTGATTTGGATGTATGGTAAGTAAGGGAGTAATTGACTGAGAATCACTGCATAAACCTAATTTTTATAGGAAGTCATGTTAGAAATAGATTGAAAGAACATTAAAAATTATCTTTTATCTTTCCTTCATTACAGTCCAAACACCTGATCACATTTACCAAATGTTTAGGAAAGAAAAAGTTGTCATATATTTCAAAGGAAAAAAACCAAAAACCCCAAAACCAGGGAATTGAAAAAAAACCAAAATACCCTACCAAAATGCCAAACCCAAAATCTAACAAAAAAAACCTCAGGGGAAAAAAAATACAAAAAAAACCAAAAACAAAAACAAAAAACCACAAAAAGAAAACACAAAGAAAAGCAATCAGTTCTGTAAGATTTATTTCATTTAGCATAGCAATGATTTTATTCCTGTGATAGTTTAAGTTATATAGAGAATTAGCAGGAAGAGGTCAATTTCTCTCCCTTTTGCAAAAAGAATAAAAGGTATTCTCTAGCTAACTGCTTAAAACACTGAATCAACTAACCCAACACAGCCCTTAAATTTTCAGACCAAACTTTAACACTTTCTCAAGGACTAAAATTATTAGTATTATTTATCAGACTAATTTATGGTACACACACTCACTTTGTAGAAAGAGGAATGGTCCATCCTTTCCTATATTTCACAGTGACCACCTTCTATAGAGAGATATTTTAAAAACATTATTCTTAAATTCTTTCTTTTTTAATAAATTGCATATATATGTAGAAGTTTGCACTGTGTATGAATTGCATTTTCCTATATGTTAAACACCAATAAAATGGGCAGATTTTTTTATTTCTCAAAAAATTTAAAAAGGGCTGGTTTAATTCCAGTCTCTTTTTCCTTTTCACACATACCATATCCCGTTAAAATACAATGTATTATTAATCATATCAATGTTACAAAAAAAGTGTACTGATTAAGATGTGTGTTTATAAGTGTCTGTTCAGGAACATTTTCTTAATATCCGACATTCTGCCTTTTTCTGATGCTTCTAAAAGGCTTTTTCTACATTATTTTAACTATGAAGCTTTGGGATTTAAAAAATGACTAATATATAAATTCATTTTTTATTTCCTACAACACTGCTTTGGTTATGCTATAAATGTAACTGTGTGTTGGAAAACATGTAAGAATGAAAAAAATCACAAATTAATAGAATTAAAATTTATAATGAATTTGGAATATTGAATTAGCGTTACTACAGCTTTCAGTGTTTCTAAGTAAAATTTTTATTAAAAAGTTGCATTTTTACAACATTTTATCAACCATTCAGAAAGTGAACCAAATGCCAATCATACTTACCAGCCAACATAATATTCAGAACTTACAGGTCTAGTTTTTACCAAATTTATCATTACTCAGCCTACAGATTCTGACTTTGACTAATATATTTACTTGTCCACCCTTAGGGAATTTTTTAAGTTATTGGAAATTTAGGGCATTTGAATATGTACTCTCTCTGAAATTCACAGTATTAAAACGTTATGGCTATTTATTCAATATCAAGATTTCAAGAATATTTTTGAATTTTTGTCTGTGATGAGGAATTTGGAATGGTTGCTTTTGATCAATCACAACTCGTGAGTATTCAGCCTTTGGAAAGATGCATATAGGAACTTATTTTGGGAAATGTACCTGCTCCTTCATGTATTATGTTCAGAAGTAAATAAACCCACTAATTTGTGAAAAAAAAAAAGAAGCACTCAGGTCTAATTTCAGTATCCAAAAATGAAACACAATAGGAAGTAAGTAGCAAAACCATTCCAGGCTTTTAGTTGTTGTTTAGTTTTGGGCTTTTTTTTTTTTTACAATTTCACAGGTGTTATTTCAAAAAAGCACTGCCCAGCAAGATAAGGAGGGCTGCAGAAGACATCTGTGATAAACCATGAAATAAATGTTTCAGGAATCCAGTAAGCTATGGGAAAACCATCAACATTTCTGAACCCTGTAGTTTTGTCATAAGCTCCCCTTTTAACAGACACTTCTATTTCTCGCTCCTTGGTTTTTCACGATAGTGTTCAGTTGGCAAATTAATTGAATCTGTAACAGAAGGTAAGGAAACAATATTTTTGTTGTGGTAAAGTGTCTCTTTATTCCCTTCTTCTAGGAGGCTCTCTATACATAATTAACTGTTCATCACCCTCTAGTTGAAGTGCTAAAATAGTTGAATCCCCTTGTTCAAACTCCCTCAGTTACAATATGGAGGAATAACCATTATAAAGGTATCTGAAGGGGAAAAACCCAGACCTGTGACCAATTCTTGGTTAGAAATAAGAAAGAAATAAAATCCAAACCCCACAAATGGAAAATCTCAACATACATATGGTTCCCCTACCAGAAGAGTTTATGAGTATTTGTACACAAACTTCTTATAAACCAATTTACACATCATTCATGGTAAGGATATGTGCCAGTTAGGTGAAAAGTTGTATTTCCCCCTTTCTAAAAAGCAGGTCATATGGACTGTATTTATTAAATAATTTCCTTTTTTTTTCCCTCAAGAAATATTGTTTCAGACCCTCCAAGAAGTTCTTGGTTCAAAATTACCAACATAAGGAAAGGACAGCAAAAGTGCAACAAATAATTAGGTTACACTATCAAAACACTTTGGTATGCATATAAAAGAGAAATACATGCCTACATATGTGAAATTGAGATTGTTTTCAGCAGCAAATTTATGAGATTTCTAAACTTATCAATAAGTTCTAAGGATCAGCCTTAGACACTGATTATGCACTTAATACTGCCTGAAGATGGTCATCCTCACCAAGCCTCACAGTATTGAGAAGTATCTTTACTTTGATGGTAGATAGCAGTAAATCCTTAAATAGAGATTTTTTTTTTTTTTTAAGAGGGAGGGGGCTAACACAAAACTGTCTTCCAGCTTCTGCAATGGGAATTTAGCCAGTCTCAACTCAGTAGCTCTCTCACATTACTTTGGTGGCAATTTTGGGCCCCTTTGGTAGATGCTCACTGTTCAGACCTTGTTGCCCATGGACAGTATTAACACTGCACTTATGCAGCACACACTCAGTCCAAGCAAACCTAAGTGTTTGTCACCTTCATATAGCAGCTTCTTTTATCAGTATGTATCTGCTATGAAAAGACAACAGCAGTATGGTAGAAAGGTATATCATCATCACTTTCTAGGCAGTTTTTCCAAAGTTACCCCAAATAAATCTCTCCCAAAACTCAGATACGTACTGTCGCCAAAAACTGAGAGAAATGTCAGGGAAGATATTTTTGTGCCTATTGAAGGCCTCACTTTTTGCTTTTCTAAAATCAGCTTGATTAAAATGAACTAGAGATACAAACCTATTTTTCCTTGTGATCACATTGAATACTAGAAAATCCTGCCCTGAAAAATAGAGGGCAGGCATTGGCCCAATAACACATGATTTATTGTAACACACAGAAAATTCAGTCTGTGGTAAATGTTAACATTGCAAACAATTTCTATACTAATGTTTACAGATTTCAGTCTTCTGAATATATCTATCTTTTTTATTCTAACAGTTGTAATTGTAATAGTGATTTCATTTTTGAAAACTTCAAAACCATTGTTTTAACAGAGGTTATTGATAGAGATATACCTGTAGCCAATATTAGTGTGATTTTCTAAGACAAAAATGATTTATTATAATTTTCTATGGATCTATAGATTATTATTCTATATTTCTATTACTATTATTATTATGTATTTTACTACTATATATTAGATTATTATAATATTATTTCTATAATTTTCTAATGGTTGAAGGACCCTATCCATGACAGCAAGCATAAAACACATACAAGAGGAAAATTTTTTAATTCCAAATTTTTCTTACATTGTAAGGACTTTTTGGCAGCTCACAATTTAAAATTCTCACAAAGGAATGATAAAAAGCATTATAAATAAAGTTTACAAACAGTCAATTCAAATTCAGTTGCTAGGAATCATATCTGCTCTAGGTATCTTAAAAGTGAAAACAGTAACATGAAAATAAATGCAATAATATGTCAAACAATGTAGCATTTGCATTTTGATCATCAAAAACCCTGATCTGTTTATTGCAAGTATTTTCTGGTTTCTTTGTCTTAAGTCTATGATTATACTCTACTAGTCAAAGAAAATTTCATCCTGTTGCACAAACATTTTTAAACCGTCTCTAAAGTATTTAGATTTTCAGAAAACTACTTATTACTAATATAGTTCATAAATACAACGTGAAGGTAAAAATTAATGCACCCTTTTTAGTTTAAACAATTTGCCTTGCAACTACACTTAGACCTTAAAAAAAAAAAAGCACAGTGCTTAGATTCTTTTCTTTACATTTCTGGAAGAGGAAAATGGGTGAAACAAACAGTTCATAATAGAGATAAGGTAAGGAAATATAGACCTGAAATAAGCAAAGTTCATGAAAACAGTTAAGTAAAACGAATAGCACGGTAGGGACTGAATTAAATTTTTAAACGCACACAATAGAATACCTGTATAACACAAGTGATTTCCTTCTTACAGCCATAAATTCAATGTACAGAAACAATGCATTGCAGAATGATGCACTTTATAGGGCCTTTTTCTTCCCTTCTTAAAATATAGAACTATTATGATTCTCTTGTGTGGATGATAAATCCAGCTCAAAATTCTACCCACTGTGAGTTCTACCAAAACATGGTACTGAGAATGAGCTGTGAGAGAATGAATTATGATATACCAGTGGTTTGTGCAGTGTGTGTATTGAAGGCAGAAAGAAGAGGAGGAGAAAGGAGGGCACACAAAGAAAAAACCCAGTGTTTTAAAGGTAATTTTTAAAAACATGGTAATATAAGAAGCAATATTTAACAATTTTAAATTAATTAAAATCTGAACCTTATAAAATTTAAATTAAATAAGCTACCTATGGAAAGTACTCTATAATAATAAAAGATATAGGTTTCAGGTTTCAGCTTTGGATACTGACATTAATAAAAATGATTCCTTAAATTGTTTTCCCTAAAAGCAATAGCGCAGTTAAGTTCATCAAAGCTCCTGTGTGTTGGAAATGAAAGGATTTCAAGACTTAGTTAACTCTGAGACCTCTGAAAGACAAATATTTGGACCTAAAAAACAAAACAACAAAGGAAAAACCCAAAATAAGGAAAAGTGGGATAATGGGTGCATACTCAAAAATTGAAAATACTGGAAACATTAACAATTTAAAAGAGTATTTGAGCAGGAGGGCAGGAGGGACTTAAAATCCTAAAAACACGAACCACTTGAAGCACTTCAGTTATTTTCAATTGCTTTGCAATGTGCAAGCAAGGGACCTTGATCACTTTCACAATGAAACACTTAAGCTCTCTGATAATTTTATACCCTTATAGACCACATATTTCTGGAACCCCATCATTTCCTAGCTGAAGTGGTTTTAAAAATATGTGAAGTGCTCCAATAATTTTAAATTATTCTGTGCAATGCAAGCTCAGAACCTTGATCACCTCAAAATTTAAGAGCTTATAAAAATTTGAAGTAGTCCAATATTTCTGAATGATTGGGTATTGTGATTTCACTTGTTTTATAAAGTGCTTCCATTTGCAAGGCAGTCTGGTGATAAACTGAAATATAGCTGTTGGCTAGCAAATATAGCCATGTAAAAATGTAATATTAAAAAAATAATCAGAGAGCATGCTCCTGCCCCTCACAAAAATCAGAACTCAAGCAATACAAAGAAAAGGAAAATGTACCCTGAAACCCCAGTTTCAAGCAAGGAGAAAAATCTGCCCCAAAAATTTCAGTCACAAACTACATGTACAGAAACAGCTAACATATGAAAATTTACAGAAGATACAATAAATAAAACACTGCATTGTTTCCAGGAGAGTTATAATTATTCATATGTCTAATAGTCTTTACAGATATATTTTGTGAATATCTGTAATGAATATTATTTGATCATCTTGTCAAAGTGTAAGGTACTTACACACATCTCACTTTAATGTGTGCTGTCTAGATTTTTTTCTGGGTTGTTTTTTCATTTAATAAAATCAGACAGGAATATTGTCACATATCAACAGGATAATAATGAAAAATATGTTTTATTTCTGCCAGCAATTCTACTCAAAACCACACTGGTGTACTGAAACAAAAAAAAAAGTATTCTTATCTATTGAAATTTTTTAGATGGTTTACTGCTCTAAAAGGGCTTGGGTTTTAACTAATAATGCATGCAGTCTTGGGGTAAAGATGCTATCTATGAGGTTTATCCCCTATAGAAGGGAAAGTGGGGCTTCTGCACATCATTTAAGTTCATAATCTATACAGAAAACGAACCCCAAATAATAATCTATACAAAAAACGAACCTCTATAGTAGGAATTTCAGCAGTGTTTGTCAGCTTGCATTTCAGTGGGTTCCCATGCATACGCAGAAATATTTTGCAAAAAAATAATCTCACATTCAACATTCACTGTTCTCCTTTATTCTTGCTTTTCCCTCACATCTTCTGCACATATACAGCAGGATTTCAAATTAGAGGGTTCACAGAGTCAGTGTTGTACTTTTCGTTAAGTTCCCAATTAATACTTAGTTGAAGTATGGTGGTGGACAGGAGGTTCCTCTCACAGTAGAGCAGTGTCTTCAGAAAAGACAGACTATCTGCTGAAGAGGCAGAGAAAACAGAGGAGTTGCCAGGATTCCTGCCCTTTCTACCCAGTGCCAAGACCTATTATGATCATTGGCAGTTATTTTGGTTAATGCACTGGTTTTGCTGTTCTATCACTTTCTGAGGAGCCTGAAATCCACTCAGCAGGGTGACCCACTTGTCTGCTAAGGTGTGCAAGATATAACTTCGATTAGGATTAAGGGTAGTAACGTTCAGCAGTGGAAAAGCAGCTAATAAGGTATGTAACCATTGAAGCAACTTTTTTCTGAACATTTCCACAACTAGGTCACAAATTCCTTCTCAAAGAAGCAAGGGAAGACATCAAACAGAGGCCCTCCTAAGCTACTTCAGCAAAAAAGCTAATCATCAAATTGAATAAACCATCCAGACTTCAACAGACCTCTTGTATCTGAGGAAATTTATCATCTCCCATAAATAGCATGTCTCCTGCATTTTTTAGCAATAGTGGCAAACAAAGGAAGAAGAAAACAATCCATATGTCCCCTCATATGAACAAGAAGAGAATGATATCAAGTAATTCTTCTACTAAATTGATATCCAAATTCTATCATGGCAAAACAAGTAATCATAAAAAACTCAGGAATTTTTCTTCAGGTAACAAAACTGGAAAGAGAATACATCTTTTTTCTTAAAAATTATTTATTACTTTTTATTACTATGCAGCAATAAAAGTATATGTTTTGTCTTTAGCTCTGCCTTCTTGGTGTAAGAGAAAATGAAACTTTATTTCAGGAATTCTTGACATGACTCAATAATGAGATTTTTGCCCAAAGTTTGCAATAGAAGATTTACTCATTATATGTCCCCAACTTCTTTTGCTTGGCCCCAGCTTTTAAGGGCAGAATATCTTGATTATTAAGAGAGGGGTAGGAACTCAATTACTATTGGAATGAAATTTACTTTAAGCCTCTAGATGTGTATTTTCAAACCTGGCTAAAAGTACAAGAAAAGAAAGGTTGTTTTGTTCTCCATTTTACCCCAGAGGTTTTGCACATCTCTGTTTTCTCTTATGGGTTGGCTTAAAGTGAAAGATAACTGAGTCAAGAGAGGCAGGCTGTAAAAGACCCAGCTTAATTTAACAGAAGCAATGGGAAATACAAATAATCTGAGCAGGGAAAGCTCTTTTAAATAGAGATTTCAATCATCATGATTTAAGGAACTTTGATTTGGAATATGTTGGATCTGACATGCCATCAGGATGACTCATTGTGCTGAAATACATCATGTTTCTCTATTATTGCATAATGTGACATATTGATATAATCAGATGAATTGTCAAAACAAGATGTCAAGTATGTGAAATTCAAATTAAGCAAAGTTTGGAAAAAGTCCTCAAATAGCACTACATGTTATTACTTTAATTACATATTTTACTCCATCTTGAAAAGCAGGTCTTTCTATATTAGTACTTCTTTGGACTTATGTTTAGAATGTCTTCCCTTAATTTAGCCACACGTATTTCCTTTGCAGTTTACATTTGCATGGTCACCTGACCAGAGAACACTGTCTCAAAGTAAACATATTTCCCACAGGAGTTTTGGGAAAGTTCTTTTCCTTCCTCAATTTCTCATCCTTTTTGTTGTCTGGAAAGTAATTTTTTAATTTGTTTGTTTGGGTTTTTACCAAAAATACACTAATAACTATCACTTCTAGAATAGTGCTGTAAGTGACCCTGCTTGAATAGGGCATTGGGAAAGATGACTGCCAGAGGTCACTCCAACCTCAACCATTCCATAACTCTGTGAAAAGTTTTGCTTTAGCTTTGAGTCTCCATCTGTTTCTAAAATCTTTGTAAACATTTGAAGGAGCTGAGTCTAATCGGAACCCCATTGCAAAACCAGATGTAGCTGATACACCACTTCCATACTCACAATACTTCATTAGTCATAAGAATAGTCAGACTGATGTGGAACAGACCCCTGTTCAGACCTGAGTATCTGTGGCCTTCAATTTTGCCTAGTAGTTATGAAGTTTAAGGCTGCAGTACTCCTTACAAAACTTCCTACATTCACAGGCAGTGCTAGTTTCAAATGAAACAAATACATTTTTGGGAATGGAAAACAGAGAGAAGTCTACACTATTCTCAAATTCTGTTACTCCTGCAAAAAAAAGACTCCCAAGGGAATCACGGGTACGTAAAATGTAATACAAGATGTCCAATTTCTTGGAGTTATGGAGGTTTTGAACATACTTAAGGATTCCTCCACTCTAACCCATATCCATGCCAAGACTGGTTTCCTTGCAGAGGAGTTCCCATGGCTCACTGGGGCAGCATACCTTCCTTTAAATGACTTAACAGTGAATAGTGTGTGATGCTTTTACTGTAGAGAAAATAAATGTCAACCCACAGAACAACTGTCTCACCTCAGCCCTCCTGTTAAAATGCTAGGTAACATCAAATTATTATTATTATTATTNATTGAAAATACTTTATTGTAGTTTAGTGCTGAACTATAATACGATTTCCATGCTAAAAGAAAATAACCCTATCCTGAAATACTACTGGTTAATTCAAATCCTGCCTGAAGCATGGCACACAGTAATAATGATGACAACATCTAGTCCAATAATACAAAAATCAATAGAATGCATTGAACTGCTATCCAAAGCAAATCTAGAATGTCATTTGGTTGATTATTAATTAAATTGGCACCTGCTAAACTACATACAAATGAACTAAGTATCAACAAACTTTATTTTACATGGAAAATTAAAAGGTTAGGTAACTATTATATGGAGCAAGAAATGAAGTAGAGTTTTTGATGTTACTAGCATAGAATCCTGACAATTTTTATGCTGTAGGCTTTGAGATATTTAAAGGAAAGAAAAAGTGATTGTATAAATTGTATAAATATAGCTTTTGAAAATGGTCTTTTAATTCTTATTGATCACAACCTTGGCATTCAAAGTCTAATTATACTAAAAACTCTGCTATATACCCAGTGTACTCTGAAATCACTGCCTGAAATTAATCAACAGTACAAGCACACCATTCCTAATTACAAAATGATTGCTGTAGTGCTTCTTACACCATTTGTTGACGCTCTTAAAAATGATCTGACAAACCTCAAACCAAATCATCATTTCCAGGTGACATTTTTATTGTATCATTTATGATACATAACGAAAGTGTTCCACAAAGCATTCAGGCTAATAATCACAATGTAAGAGCTCGCCTAGAAAGATACATTTTGCTTCAAGTTTCTTAAAAATGCAAAAAATAATCTAGAAATATTCCTTTCTAATCCCAGATTACCTACTTCCAGAAAACTTTTTTCTGTAAGTTATTTTTGAGCTCTCTTTGCAAGTCCAGGTTTTGAAGTCCATTTCTCCCACTCGCTAATACCACAGCCTGTGGTTGCCTGAATACTTATCTTAAAATGGTGTCTTGTGCTTACCGATTGCGAAAGCTAGGAGCTTTCTGCCACTTAAATAGGCAAATTTCCTTTCAGATGAGAGGTTTAAATCTGGTTTAATACAGAGATATTGCTGCTTACCTCAATGATGAATAGGTGGAGTTGTTGCCTACATCAATCTAATGTGTTTTATTTACTGATATAAATATCATATACTTACATAAATGATATAATAATTAATATAAATACATAGCCTGGCACTGAATGTTTAAAGCATTATGAGTAAAGCTAATTTCACAGGGTGCTTTTCAAATAGGACAATGAGTTCCATGTGGCCTATATAAAATAACTGAATTAGATCACACTTATCACCACAGTGTATTCACATACATGCAGCAGCACCACTAGGGATTTTTGATGTTTTATTTTAGTTCAGGCACCAAAAGCTTTGCTAGCTTTCATCACTATGTGAGAAAAAGGAAAGTAAGTGAGCATAAAAATCTAGTTAAAAGAGAAATTAAATCATAATACACCAGATATGGAAAATATTTTTATGAGCTATTTCAGAATTTCTGCCAGTAAAATTGGAATTATTTTCCAATAATTTTGACACCTTTTCTGGAAACATAAAATAATGTGGCCCTTAAGGGCCGTGGACCTAAGGAAAAACAGTAAAATGGTGGAAACAAATGACTGCAAAATTTTTTGAATTATATCTGGCAGAACCCGAATCACAGTCTAAAAACAATTTATTCTTGAGGTTGCAGTTAATAGGGCTTGACTGAGACAATAAATCAGTTACCCCAGCTGTTTCCCAATCTGAAGATTTGCCTTTCGATTATACTTCAAAGATGGATAAAAATGCAGTAACAAATATTTAGTTACGTTCACTACTTTTTCTATGTAAATACTGAAGTACGTCGAAGTAGTCTCATCACTCATGCTCTGGACTCCTCCTGTCCACTCTACTCCAGCTGCTGTTACACCATAAACTTGAACAATTCCAATTGCAGCTTCTTGTAAGGTCTAACATCATAGTTACACATTTTCATTTAAAAAACCAACCAACCAAACAAACAAAAAAAAAACCAAAACAAACCAACCAACCAAAAAAAACCACAAAAAACCCCAACCCAATACAAACAAAAAAACCAAACCAAAAACCGTACATTCAGCTCCCAGAGTCATTCAAGCTCTAGGACGTCAGTTTAATCTTCTGTACAGGTGTTTCATATTTCTTATACACCCATTTTAAATATTCAGTGAAGTAAGTAACGTTTCCCACAATAGAAGATTATTTAGAAAAAGCAGCACATTGTAAATTCTCTTCCTAGTAGTCCAAGAAAACATTGATGCAGTAAACTTATAGTTCTAAATTATGAATATCCTATGACAGGTGTGCCTTTAATTGCTGAATACAAAAGCTAGGTCATTTTAATTCACAACTATTGAGCCACAAATTTGCAAACACATTAACTACCCCAAATCCCTGGCTACTCAAAGTACTGTTTGCTGTGTCTCTGGATTATTGGTTGCAGAAAAGTTTATTGATTATTAGTTGCAAGCATAGTCTCCTTTTCTGATTTGGCAAAAAAATTTGTCAGTCTGATGAGAGACCAACAAGATCCTTCACCTTTTCTTTTTTATGTTTATCCCAGAAACCTTGGGAAAGGCATTGCATAATCTCTAACACACTTCATCAAAACCATACCTCTTATCTGACTATTGTTCTAAAAAGAAATAACGAAATCCTTCTGCCTTCACAAAGATTTCTTTAAATAATCTTTAAACAATAATTTCACAGAATAGGTGATTTGTTGGTTAGAGAATAGTACTAACAAAACAAAGGTTGTGGGTTTAATCCCTGTACAGGCCATTCGCTCAAGAGGAGTACTTGATGATCCTTATGGGCTCCTTCCAACCCAGAATATTCTGTGAATCTGGTCCAACCTCTTTCCTTAAGTAGGATCATCCTAGGGCACATGGCACAGGATTCTGTGAGAGGGCTCTTGAATATCTCCAGTGAGGGAGACTCCACAACCTCTCTGGGCAAGGTTTCAGTGTATCATCATCTATACAGTAAAGTCCTCCCTCATATTCAGATGTGCGTTAGTTTCTGCTTGTTGTCTTTTGTCCTATTGCTTGGAAGCACCAAGAAGAGCCTGGCTCTGTCTTCTTGACACCCTCCTTTTGGATACTTACTTGATGAGGTCCCATCATCTTTGTTGCCCTCTGCTGGTCCTGCTCCAAAAGCCCCATGTCTCTTGTCCTGAGGACACAGAACTGGACACAGCACTCCAGATGCAGCCTCAGTAGGGCTGAGTGGAGGGGCAGGATCACCCCCCTTGATCTCCTGGCAATGCTCTTCCTGATTTACTGAGGGTACTATTGGCCTTCTCGGTGACAAAGGCACTGCTGTCTCATGGACAACTTCTTGTGCACCAGGACCCCCAGGTCCTTCTCCACAGAGCTTCTTTCCAGCAATCCAGCTCCCAGCCTGTACTGGTGCAGGGGGTTATTATCCCCCAGGTGCAGGACCCTGCATTTGCCTCTGCTGAGTTTCAGAATGTTCTTCTCTGCCCATCTGTCCAACCTGTCCAGGTCCTTCTGAAGGGCTGCTCTGGGGTATTGCCCACTGCTCCCAGTCTTGTGTAAACAGTGAAACTCCTCAGGAGACATCTGCCCCTTCTTCCAAGTCACTGATGAGTAAGTTAAACAATACAGGCCCAATATTGAGCCTTGGGGGACACTACTTGTGACAGGCCTCCAACTAGACCCTGTGCCACTGATTACAACCCTCTGGGATCTGCTGTTCAGCCAGGTCTCAACCCACCTCGCTGTTCACCTCTCTTGCTTCTTCTTCTAACTCTCTTCTCAAGGAACATAACATCAAGTGGGTTTAAAGGCTTTCTATGATCAGTGGGCTCAGTCTATGCTGTGGTAAGTGATCTTACGTTGTGTTTACTCTTTTGCCAATGTTCCCTAATTTTCTATAGTTTGCCAGTAAAGTTCTGTGTATTTTTACCTCTTGAGAATTTGCTGGTTGGAATTTGCTCCACTGTGTCTACCCAGAACTAAAGAATATTGGTTTAGGCCTAGGTTTGAGTGACTGGGGTGTAACAAGTGTTGCTGATACACAAACCAAAAAAGCTGCTCCAAGTGGTTTCTAAATACATGCTGAGCTCTTGACCATGGAATAATTTAAAATTACTTGCATATCATTCTGATATTCTTATATTACCACAAGTATTTTGCTGATTTCCTCCATGTTTTTTATTCAAAGAAGAATGCCTCTGAAGCATACTCAGAAAAGTTCTCTTAAATCTTGTGTCAGTGATAAACTGCAAAATTCTTCCTGACACCTGTTTTAATGGTTTTAGCTTCTCAGAAGAGATGGCAACAGCCTTTCTATCACATATATAGATTATGATAACAAATGAAAAGCAAATAATTTTAACAGAAAACATGGAACAACAAAGAAAGAAAAGGCTGCCATCTGGAAAGACTGTTAGATCTTTGAAGCCTTTTAAATTCGATTATAAATATGACTGTTGTTTTTGGGGGGACAAACTCATGTGAGATTTGACCAAAATCACTGTTATCTGAAGGCACTTGGCTGTCTAGAGTTGCTTGATCATCCTGACATGCTTAATTCTAGTGTGCTTCAACTTTCTCATTTAAATATCTCTTCCCATCAATCATTAGTGCTTTCCTTCCTGGGTCATTGAGAGCATAATACTTCATTGTGTCAGCTGAAGGTGTGCTGACCTACTTTTCCTGGTTAATTTCAAGGGTAGGATCAGATGTTCCATTGCTTTAGTAATTGATCTAGCTATAGATCTTTACTAGAGCACCCATGACATGGTCTGAGGGGCATTCCAGGCATCACTGACTTCAAGGTCATAACTGAAATGAAAAATTCTCCAATCAATTAGGCAACTTGGCTGCATAGTTTGTTCTTGGAAATAGTTCTCCTACAAACATACTGTTTTTCTTTGATAAAAATTGGGGTTTAATGCAGAGGATCATGTGAAAGTTGCTGCTGCCTTTTGTTGTGTAGTACTGTTTTAATGTTAGTGGCCCCTTAGCCATTTTAATTTTACATTAACTACCTTGTGCAAGTGGAAAGACACAGTGATAAGTGACAAGATGTAAAGACAAAAAGATATAAAGGCGCTAAAACAAAAGAATTATCAGTGACAGCAAAACCAATAGTTCACTGTAGAAGGTGCGAAGAAACTATTCCAAACAAAATAATCTCTCAGGAGCAGACTTCTAAACTGCTAAGGAGGAGATACACTATTCAGTTCATTCACACTTTCTTCCTCTGGCACACCACAAAATTTGATTTTTCAGGTTGGACTCTGCAGTGTGGTTTCATAAAGTGTTACTTCAATATGCACACTCCCACAGGTAGAGGATAGACAGATCTACCAGGCAACCTCCAGATCTGCCTGGATTTTCACAATGGTCTCATTTTATTACCAGAAGGGGGAAATATCTCTCCTGCACACGACTATAACCTGCACAATAAGATTCTCATAAATATATAGATAATGTACAAGTAAAATGCAAAGTGAGATGTATTTTGATAGCTTCTGAAATATGTAGATATTTAGCTGCTGATTTTTACCTGTTTTCTATTATTCCAGGTAATGCACATAATACAGTCATGGAAAAGGCTGAATTCATGCAGTGTCTAAATTAAAAATAAATAGCATAATTCACACAGATAAGTACTTCTAGCAGTTCTTTTCCTATATTAGTTGGCTTGTTTTAGAAAAAATGATTGGTTTTTTGACTACTAAAATTTGCTTTTTAGAATTAATGCGTGTATAAACTGGTGCCATGTTTCAGCTGTGAAAAAACTGTTGGCTGAACAATAATAATAATTAAATCTAATAATAATTACTTTATTTAAATCCTTATATAGAATATAAATATATATTTGTGTCTGTACAAAAAAATCCACTATATATATTCACCAAAAATGTTATAGTTTACTTAATGAAAAATTTCTATTAAAACCCGTTATGAAAAAATACTTTTTCAAAGTCTACTATAAAAATTCAAAATAAAAGTTAATATTTTCAGAAGTATATTCAGGAAGTTTGCCTTTGAGTATAGTATTAAAAATTATTATGAAGTGTATTTGAAACCAAAATAATTGCAAGTTTCTACAAGTTTTGTTCATGCAGCCTGTTGATGGAAACAAAAGCTATGTCATATGCAACCAATCAAAATAACTCAAGTTTCTTATACTTACAATATGATAATCCCCACAATCAGTTCACAGACAATCCTGCGGTTGAAATATAGTCACATAAAACTTGGTTGAATAAAACAAACATGGCATAACAAAAGAAAGCTAAATTTAGTATGGAGTGCTTCATCTAGTAGATTTGAAATAGATTGCATTATAAACAAATGATTATGAATAAGAACTATTTCTGGTTTATATACATTCATGTTTTGTGATGTCATTACAGGGTTCTCAGAGGTCTGTAACGACAGACACTATGGTAGACACTAATGAACAACTTCAATGAGACAATTACCTTCCACTTTATTGAGAATTGAAAAAACAATATCAACCACCACCGAGAAGACAGACACCTGTCAATAGTCTTAGACCATTTGCAAAGATTTTCTGGGGACTGACAAAAAGGACATGAATTTCTGCAACACTTTGCTTTGCACAACTGTCTGAGAGAAACAGAGAAAATGAAACAGAGGGATTGCCAGGGAGAGGAAAAGCTCTGGAAATGATAGCCCTGAGAAAGAATAATGGAGAATGATTGATGGCAGTGGAAATAGAAAAAAAAAAAACCAGTAATAGTTTTTAAAGAGATAGTTTCTATTTTTGTGATTCCTACAGTATCTAAAGAAACAGTTTTTATATCTAAGGCCCCAGTTCTATGAAGAGTGAATGAGTTCTTCAAAGAAAGATTTGTCTTCACCGTGCTATCCCCACTGGAATAACAACTAATACTGATAATTTTGCTAGTCGCTCAGGTTAAGTCATGCAATTTTGTAGATGAAACTTTCACTGCAAAATTATTCATGTGTATACAGTTAACTAATTGTATACTTTTCAGAAATTGCAGATGATGGGCACCCAGACTGTTTTAAAAAATCTATAAAAAGAGCAAACTGTCCTTCTTCACTAGCTGCAGGTGAAGCAATCTTAGTTCATTTTATGTAGAACATAAAATAATTCCTATTTAGCTTACTTGTAAAAAGTATAGAGCAGATGATATGAGATCTTGACTTGCACTTCCTACAAATCAGAGTTACTAAATATCTGATAAATTTTAGCATGAATTATGTTTGGACCTCTGTAGCAACTGAGTAGAAAAATCAAAGAATCATAAAATGGTTCAGGTTGGAAAAGCTCCCTAGACCAATCCCCCTCCTCACACAGTCTCAGCTACAGCAGACTGCCCAGGACTCTCTTCAGTCCAGAGGAGACTCAGCAACATCTCTGGGCAGCCTGTTTCCCTGTTTGACCACCCTGTTGGTGACTGTCCAAGCAGCCTTTGCGTTAGTGATCAAGTATATCAACAGAACAAAAGGAGAAAAATAGCACACGGAGACATAAAACTAATACACACACCCCCCACCTGTAAATAATGTATATGTTTTTCAAATTCCTTAAATATGTTGAAAAACATAACCAAAAAATAAAGCATTTTTGAATCACTAATGAATGTCTAAATGTGTTCTTAGCAGTTAGCAAGGGGACCTTACTAGCTTTAAAACATTTACATTTTATGCATTTTTTTATACTGTCAAATAGACCCTACCTGAGAAGTTAAGATACCTTCACATACACATCATTATCAATAGTATTATTAATACCATTAAAATCAATCTAGAAAATGTCAAACATTTGTTTCAGTTCTTGAAACGAAACTGTACTTTTACACATCACCCATATGACCTAGTGAAGCAGCCAGAAAATGGGAATGCATGAGGAGCGGTGGGAGAACTGGGATTCTCAGCTGGACTGAAGTCACAATGTCTGCTTCTTCAGTACCTCTCCTTGGCCACTGCAAATGCAAGACAAGTTTAGTTTTCTTAACAAAATCACCAGATTCTGTGTCAACAAATCACAGCAATATATCTCTCACGTCAGTCATGGCTGTGACTGGACTCAGTATCAAATTCCACCTATATGCCACTAAGGATCCCTTTAAAGTCTGCATTATTCCTACACAGCCATTACAAGTGTTACAAATTTTTGCCTCAGTCCATGCAGATGAGGATGCAGAAGACAATTTTTCACAAAATGCCACTTACTGAATACAGTAAGTGTATATAAAGACAATGAAAAGAAATAAGAACTTCCTTCCCATCGGAACATTTTGATGTCTTCAGCTGACAGGGAGGATGGCCTTCCAGAAATTTCCTTGAATCTCTGCCTGGAAGCATCACTTTCATCTTATGTTTATCGTGAGCCAACTGCTTTCTCTCAGACTGTATATATCTTCCAGGCACTTCAATATAGTTATAGAACTGACACAAATCAGGCTTTTAGAAATAAGAATAGTTTAAAATATATTTTTGAATATTTAAGGAATGCATCAAACAGAAAGGGGTGGGGGGAAAGGAAGAAGAAACATGTTCTGGTAAAGTTGGCAGGATAAAACTTTTAACTATGATTTTTTTATTACACTAAGTATCTCTTGCTGGTTTATTGGTGGGTATATATTTTAAAATTAGGCAGTGCCAAAGGCACCATGTTTGTGTCCTCTGAAGTTGATACAACCAGATATAGTAGACCTTATGTTAGAAATAAAATATTTTTGCAGATGAAACTGCTGCTAGCCAGAGTTTTCAGTCTTCACATCCTGATTCAAGCTTTCTGGTGTAACCATCAACTTGTATGATTCTCACTGTTTATTTCAGTGTGTACCTTCACAGTTTTCTTTAAAAATATATGAAGACATTACTGAGGATCGGATTCAATAAAAAGTATGTCCAGACCTCCATGCCCTGGAAGCTCAAACAATGCTGCAAAAGCTGCAGAAATGGGACATATTTTCTATTGAATTGGGTACTGAGAATGCTCATAAGTTTTTTGTATTGATTTTTGTAACAGCCAGCAGTGAAAGACACAGACAATATTAGCTTCATCCACTACAGGCCTGTGGATTTCACTTTCTGCATGCAACAGGACATGGAGTGAAAACAGACAGCAACCAATTTAAAACGAGAGTGCAGGGTAATTTTCTTTTTTAGCATAAAATCAAAAGTGTAGCTTACTATACTGAAATAATTTTCAAATTATTCAAGTACCCTACTACAATTAACAAATGATTAGGCAAGACTCAAGTGTGGTCATAACTGCACTTTTTAAATGCTGTTACCTAATATTATCACTATATACTGATATTTGCAGCTTATATAAAGAGACTACAGCCCTGAATTACAAAAATAAGTAGGGCATTCAAAAAAATTTTGAAAAAAAAATATCTGAACAAAAGCTTAAATCACTCAAAAACTATAATCTCAAATTTCTCAGCCCTTTAACAATTATTATTCTACCTAAAGTGTTTTGGGATGATTTTATGCAAGATAGACGAGACTACAGTAGCTCTTCTTTCCCCCTCAATTGCAGTGGCTTTCTGCTAGCAGCATCAACTAACCCATCCATGTTTTCAACCTTCTCGAAGATACAAAGCTTGTGTTGCAGCAATCAGAAACCCAAGTAATTTGCTGCAAAGCTACACAGAGCTTAGTCATCTTCTAAGTTAACCTGTGACTGCCCATTCCCAGCCTACTCCATGTTCTGGTTTCAAAACCACAGCTGCAAAATGAAGCTAAAAAATGACCGAAATGATGCCTTATACAGAAATGAATTTAAACATTTCAGTTTGCTCAGCATCAGTGGTAAGACCTGTGGGATATGGTTCCTGCCATTCCAAACTGGATCAGTAAATGGCTGATGTGCTCTGTTACCTCCTAATGAGCCTTGTACAATATAAAGAGACTGGAAGGACCCTGTAAAATGTGAACAGGGTTCCAAAAACTTAAGAGAACTTGATTTCAGATGAATATTTCTGATTTTCTGTATATGCTGCTAAAAGGCACTGAGTCAAACACTGGGATGGTAAAACAGATACAAATTTTTAAGAATTATAAATTCTTATCTGAGATTCATACTATGGAATGTTAGAAAAGAATAAAATGTCAACAAAAAAAACCCTCCCTGCAATACAAAATCAAAACTACCTTAGGCAGACTGAAATCCTGTTTCCTTTTTCTAGAATAGACCCCAGTAGGATAAATATGCATTTCTCCTTTGATATAATTGCATGAAATACTTGCTGTATAAGAGAAAAACTGGAAAAATACCTTAATTTCAATATTTACTTGTAAGGAGAACATCAAATGTATATAAATAACCTTCATATTCAAAGTCTTTTAACACAATGAAGATATCAATAAGATTTTAAATCTGAAATTCCCAAATCTCTTTATGACTTCCAAGAGGCTTTATAACAGAAACCTTTGAAGGATTGTTATAAATGTTTATTTAGAAAAAAAAAATACATAAAATGAGATGCAAAGAAAGCCTCCCTCAGCATTCTCCCATATTCTAGAAATGAGCATTATGTCAGCAAAAAAATGAACATGTTTGGCAGTTGCACTTCTTTAAAATTGTTATATTGTGTTAATAGGGACCAGTCTAAAATCCTTTAGACTTAAAACATGGTTTTAGTCCTAGTATACCTTGATTGCAGCATAATTAGAAGAAAGGATAAGATTATATATCTCTCTACATGTTGTAAGAGCTTTGGGGATTTTTTTAATAAATATAAAAGTTTTTTTTAATTCCTTCTTCTGTTCAGGATTATTTGTGCATGATGTTAAAAGCCATAGCCTATATACCAATATCTCCTCTAGCTCAAAGGAAAAAAAAGAAAGAAAAGGCTTTCATTTTGTGGAGTGAATATTTATAGAAAATAACTAATGCAAATAACTACGTTATTGTTTTTAAGACAATAGATATTTGTCAAATATTTCTTTTACTTTCATCCACATTTGCAATTATGTGTTTTTGGAAATAAGAATCTATATGCAGTCATTATAGAACTCATATATGAAAAGATACTTTCATTTTTTTAAACTCAGGCTTGGTCTATAATTGCATCTGGATCTCAAATTAGTAACATAAATACACTTCTCCAAATTTAATTGAATACTTGCTTGAATAAAACTCAGCTTATGTGTCAAAAGAATTTTTTTTGCCCATCAACTTGAAAACAGCAAGAGAACAAATTCAGTCATATAATTTTGATAAAATGCATAACCTTTATAAAAAGGTAATTCAAGAACTGTAAAATATTTGATTACAAGAAGGTTTTATATTACCAAATAAACAGAAATTTCACCATAACGAGGGACAGTTTAAATCCAAATTACAGCTTGAATTCTTTGATTAACATTTTATATGTCATATGATTATTACTTACATACAGACTTTCTCATTGATGTTCATGTGGATTAAGTATTTATGGTCACTGCTTTTTACTGCTCTAACATCAACAATGTCCAGGCCTGTTACCCTTTATTACATACAGTCAGCTGATGTACTATATAGCCAGTGGCCCATGACAAAAATGGACTGTACAATCAGAACAGTAAGAAAATCAAGTTGATACAACTAACAATTTTTGACATCTGATTTTGATGGAAATGGGACTTTACATTTAAAACATCTGTATTCAAATACCTAAAGAAGAAAATTTATTCACTGTTTTTGGCATTTTTAAAATTGCATATTAAGACTGAGTTCCAGTGTCCTGTGAGGAAATTTTCAATATATATAAAATCCAGCAATCTGCTACTTTGTCCTTTTGGACTTCACATTTTGTTTTTTGACAATGGAGACCTGCATGCAACCCTTCAAGGAGGATTGATGGCTGTGGGAAGAGGAGAGGTATCTATCCTTAACCAGAACAAGTCCCAGGAGGCAACTACTACAACTTCTAACACTATATTATTGGTTAATTTGGGGACTTCTTTCACTCAGATGACATAGCTAGAAGGATGTCACTACACAAATCAATATCTACTGCCTTGCCATTGATGTGCCTGTTACCTTAAACAACAACAGCTGTGTCTGTGATCATCTCTGAGTTGTTCAGGATACTAATTGTAGTCAGCACACTACTCCTTCTAACAAATGGTCTAGGAAGGTGTTAGCCCCGATGCATATTTGAAGAATTGCTGCATACATTCCAGCAGAATTCGCCATTTAATTTTCTGTCTTTACTGTTTCCAGAAATGGTTTCACTCCCATTTCCATTAAATATCATCCTTAGGTTTGGCTTTATGTTGAAAAAAATAAGATTTTAATTTATTAATAGAAACAAATGCTTGCAGTTCTCACAACGTATTGGGATTAAGAAACAATGTGTTTTGTACAGATTTAATATTTTTCTGTACTTTTTAATCTAATCCAGGACTTTTTCAAGCATTATATGGGAATGAGTTAAATGTATATTTCAATTCTGCTAAGTGTGTTGTTAGAAACAGTCAATGACTAGTCCAAAAAGGGGTGAGGATCCAAAAAGGGGTGATGATCTCTTGACATTCAGCATAAATTTTTCATTCATTGTGAAAATAAGAAATATGTGAAGACAAACTTGCATGTGCATTTGAGTCCCACAAGGTACAGAAAACTGTTCAGCTTTGCCTGTAAGGACATCACACTTCTAAACTATGCTCAATCACAACTTTGAGCTTTACCTGCGTTCAGCATCAGAGATGTGCTGGTCTGCTCTTATTTCTTAACAGAATGCATGACATCTATCAGAGGTAAGAGTGCCTTGAAACATGATCACTGTTTTGCAAATAAAGTATCTATGTCTTAAAGGGAGCACTAGTGCTTTATTCAAAGGTGGTGAAGGAGGAAGTGTGGCAGGAGTGAAAATTGGTTGCTATGGGATATTTTCATGGATTTTTCTTGTGTGTTCGCTGTGAGGGTTTACTGAAGTTAACAAAATAAAACATTCTAGTTCCCATTACACCTCTCTAGCCACGTTGTGTCCTCTGTCATTTCCTCTGTTGAATGCTTGGCCTCCACAAATCCCTCTCCTCTGCACTGCCTCAGGAGCAACCACTTTAACAACTTTCCCAAGTCCCTAAGGGAAAGCTGTCTTTGGTCATGCAAGTGCTGAGTCCTTCAAACATTAACATACTCTGCCTCAGTTTTCTATCCTGATTACTGTACATAGCATAGTCATTACAATATTTACTTTAAAAAAATTTCTGCTAGAGAGTAATTAAGGGAGTACTCACTCAATAGAGAGCACAGAGTAGATCTGTAGGACCAATCCATCCTTGTAAACTAATACTCCATACTAGAAACTCACATGCCAACTGAAATGTCTCATGTTCCTTAAGTAAACTTTTGAAGACAGGTAAGTAGCCTGTGGAAGAGACAGATCCACATTAAAAAAGTATTTGGTATTCAAAAAACATTTCAGTGTGACCCTCAACAGAAGACCCAAATCAGCCATGTTTGCCACAGGATGAGAAAGTCCATCTTTGCATGCATAAATATTAAAAAAAAAAAAAAAAGTCACTTTCAAGGCAAATGTAGGTTAAAAGACTCCCATAGGTTTCTGGGCAGAGGAGTAGATAGTCCAGTGTATTAGTAAATTATCTGGGGAAAGGGTTGAATAGGTTGGGTGGACAAATATCTTGCTTAAGATATTATTTAAGGAAATTAAGAAGCAACAGTTTCCGAATGTAGAATCCCTC
Organism: Leptocoma aspasia; assembly: GCA_013399835.1. Taxonomy (NCBI): domain Eukaryota; kingdom Metazoa; phylum Chordata; class Aves; order Passeriformes; family Nectariniidae; genus Leptocoma; species Leptocoma aspasia. The sequence goes on from VXAX01003797.1 coordinate 461,994, forward strand.
AAATACCAAAGTGCAGTTAAATGGGAGAAGCATGTGGAAAACCCCCATAACTTTCCACATCACGAGGAGGTCAGATCTGATTACTGGTGCTCTGCAAAAGAAACCTCAAGGTTTTTAACCAGATATTTCTATAAAACATCTTTCACATATCAGACACATAGTACTGAAAAAATAAAAATGCTATGATGTTAAGAAAGTGTTATGAAAGTAAGAGAATCAAAAGAGAAAAGCATCACTTCCACAGTGCTTATACATTCTGAACAACGTAGGTCTACACATTTAGAGTACATTAACTTTACAATACTCTCTAACAAGTCTAACACTTGCTCCCAGTACAGAAAAAGAGAAAACCTAGGCCAGTTCAGAGAAAGAAAACTGAAGATGATATGAAGTAATTTTTCTCCAGGTTGAGATTCATGGGGGATTGAAAACAATGTCAAAAGTTGAGAAGCCCTTGATTTTCAATCTAGCACCACTAGAAAATGTAATAATTAAGATCTGCTTCCAAGTCCATTAGCACCTTGGCCACCCCACAGAGATAAGAGAAATTTTCCTTCCCTTCATAGCTTTTACATACTTCAAGATACAAAATTAGAGATTCTCAGGAATTCCAACTCAGTCTCTCATGAATCAGTCTCTCTGTATAATACTGATTCATGAATGAACTAGCAAATAAATTAAAAGATAGTTTTGCACATCCAGTGAAAAGTAAAAAGGAAGAATCAGGCTATAGTGGACTACAGCAACTTTACTGAAGTAGCTGCATCTGAACTGGTTTAGAGAACACGAACTGGAAGATGAAATCCTGATGCCAATGAAGTCAAAATTTTGCCACTGACTCCACAACAGCTAAATTTATTCAAAGCAACGAAACCCCAGTGGAAATAGACAAATCAGGAAAAGATGTCTGTAATATGAATTACAGCCAAACAGGAACTAAAAGCTTTTGAGGAAAGGTTGAAGAAGCCTTTCAAAAAAGAACTGTGGCCTAAAATAAAACTGTAGTAGTAGATCCTTGCTTCTTTTAGTAGAAGTAGATCCTTTTGCCCTTTTTAGCAGCTAAATAAAAACAGTTTTTCAGGGCTGGGCTTGCAGAATGCCACAGCATTCATCTAACTCGCCTCCTTTGGAAAAAATCCATTGACTTTTAAGTCAAAATCTTCTTAAAAAAAATCCAAAACAAGTATTGCATCTTTTAAACGTATATTTGGTGTAGCTTAGATCAGAAAATAAGAGGGAAACATGTGAACTAAATTAAATGTATCTGAAAACTAATAGCAGCACATCTCACATTCTTTAAAAAATAAATAATTCATCAGAATGTTGGAAGAGTAACTTTTAAGAATTCCTCCATTTCAAAATTACAATAATGATTCTCTGCTTGGCAGAGTTTTATTTGAGAAAAAGAAAGTACTACAGCTTGTGAAAGCACAGTGCAAACTATGTCACATGTAAATTACATATTAATGACAGAGCACTGACACAAGGAAGAGCTGAGGGTTCAGAAAGGACAGTCCCTTTTTAAAATCCCTGTATAGCTAAAGATTATTATGCAGGCATTCACATTCACAAATTTTTATAGTAGGGGACTTAGGGAGAGACATTTAGCAGCTCTAGAGTGACTGCAATATTCAGAAGGTAGAGACTGCTCTTGCCTGGTAGGTAGCTGGCTTTTATTTTCATTTCCTGTTCAGGAGTGAGATTACTGTTTGGGGAGAGTTAAATCTATTTCAGGCATAAGAATCATTTATCCCTGGAGGTGCTGAGCTTCGATTAATAGCTCTTGGATTCTTCTTATTCATCTTAACTCCAATTTGTGCTGCTTGGCACTAAGGGTCCAGTTTGTTCCTTTCCTCATTTTCAGTTCTCCCTTCCCCCACCCAGCACAGGGCATCAGAGAAAGCTTCCACTGTCACCTTATTTTGGGTATATATTGTCATGTAAAATTAATGTTCAACACTTGATTCCTCAATATTTCTCTGAGGTGGAGAGTTCTACTATACTACATAACTTGTACTTGTTTTTGATGTTAATGAAAGTCTGAAACAATGGCAAATTAGATATAGATTCGCTCAATGTGTTATTTTTTAAAGCTAGGTATAAATCAGATATGACATCTGTTTCGGTATTTGATGTCTCTCTGTTTTAATTTTTGTGCAATAAAATTTTGCCTCATGTTACAGATTAATCACCCATAAAATTATAATTTTGTATACTGAAGCCATTTGCAGCTGTAATACAAGTAAAAATTTAATCCAGAACTTTTAAACCTTATTTATATCGTATAGTTCAGAAATGCTCAAAACAATTTGCTGAAAATCTGATAAATATTTAGGGCTAAAATCTACTCTGAGTCTGCATCTCACAAAAGGGTGAGATTTTGGATTGTCTTTCATTTGACAGAAGCTTAAACAAGAAATCCTTAACATGACCCCTGCATTATCTGCTGCTTCAATTATTTGAGGTACTCACTGCCCACTTCTACTTTTCCTTAACCAGCAGAAAATTAAGTCATCAGCCTCAGAAGGAGTGCAGGAGGAGCAAAGACCTGCCTACAACAACTATTTTAAACTATCTTGAAACATTTATGAATTTAACTTACTCATGTGCAACTTACTTTCTGTTAGTCTAGTGGATTTTTAATTACTAGAGGACACAAACCTGAAAAATCCCATGTTCAGCCTTGTAAAATTATCATCAACTTGCCAAGATGACATGTATGTATGTATGTATGTATATATGTATATATACACCTATATGGATAGATATATATGTATACATATACATACATGTATGCACATACAGAAACATCTATAAACAAAGTCCTATCCAGAAAGTGAACATTGTAGAGAAACTGGAATACCATTTAACTGTGTATAGCACCTAAGAAATTTCTGCCTAGCCCTCTAGCACCTTTGCTTTTGATTCTTGCTTATAAAGCTTGATTCACAGCATCTCTAACTCCTTCCTAGGCACCATAAACTCTTCCTGATTAGATCTATGGCCACTGATCTCCATGGCCACCACTACCATTTTATTATCAGTCAAGAGGAAGACCCTTCAACAGGAATAAACCTGTCTGCTAACTTTAAAAAATATACTACAGACAGGGATGGGCAGCAGAGTTGCCTTAGTGTGATATCTCAGCCTTAATGGAATCCTTGACTGGCACAGAAAATGCAAAATACATCCTTATTGTATGAAAGGATTAATTTGTTTGTCTTTAGCAATGCAATTGTTATTACAAAAAATTAAGAGTGTTCCTATTCCCAGAGAGGTTTTCCACCTTTTAAATACATACTTAAAAAAAGTAATTGCAAGAAATTTTGAGATTATCATTTAACTAGAGGCATGAAAACCTATTCATGAAAGAATCTAAAATACTGGAGTTGCTTTCAAAACTAGAAAGACAAATAAAATTGGAACTAGTTAAAAATTTCAAAACGTTTAAGATTAGTCATTTTAGAGAAATGTAACATGTCAAATGAAAAATTAACATGATGAAAACATTAAAGAAAAAATATTGACAGCTGAAGTAAAAAAAAAAAAAACATGTGGAGATGTAAATGAATGCATGCCCAAAGGTTGCATGTGCAATCTTGCCATACATATACAAGGAGTAAAAAGTCAATGAGGATGAGCTGGAAAGTCCAAAATGTAATATAAAGTAAGGAAAAAGGAAATATGAGGCATAAAACATCAGCTACACAGCAGTACTGAGAAGATTAGAGAATGAAGTTAAGAGAGAGTGCAAAAAATGATAAGAAAATTAAGGGTGGAAAATGAAAAGCAGATTGCATGAGGGTTTGAGATAAATCAGAATTTTTTAAAGTACATGGAGAAGAAGAGGTCAGCAAGGAGGAAAAGAGTAGGACCTCTCAGAAATGGGAAGTGTAATTTATTCACAGAAGAGGTAGTTACTGCTATCAGTTTAAACAAATCTTCATATCAATTTTCAGAAAGGAGGATATGGAATGAATACTAGAAAACAGTCATACATTTTGCATTTCTTGGGTTATAAAAAGAAAATAATGAAAGAAATTTTATCTTTCAATGGAAACTGATGAAGCAATTGTACAGTGTGTTCAACTAGACTGCCTGGATCTGATTCAGAGTAGGGGTTTTTGGAACTGAGTCCATGTTTTTTACAGCACTAAGCACAATAACAGCCTACTATAAATAAGTCATCAAGTTTGATCAAACTCTGAAAATAAATGAGATGCTGAGAAGTTTCAAAGTAGATAGGGAAAAGCTTTTGCTAATATTACAAAAAGCTTTTTGGAAGTAATATTTTTACATCTGAAAACAGGAAGAGACAAATAAACCCAAACTTTAGATAATCCAATATATAATTATAAACTAACTTGGTAAATTTAAGTAGCATTTAGTGTATATGTTGGAAATGAATGCAAATCTTATGCATTTGTAGGGATGAGTTTAAAAATACTATTTTATATAAAACCTTATTAATTACATCTTTGTGGAATATAGCCCAGAATACACTATCAAGGCCAATGGCAAAAAAGTATTTGAAAATATAAATAAATAAATAATATATTTTGGAAGTATTTTCCTTATTGTTAACTTCCTTAACATTAAAGTATTTTCAAAAATTTGATGAATGCCTTTATTTGCTATGAATTTTCTCTAATAGATGAGAAATTTGTGGCTGAATGAAAAAAGTACCCCATTGCCCTTCAGGAGACTGTATTGACAAGGGCAGTGAATGAAGAAGTCTACTCACCAACAGTGATTAAGACTAAACAACAAACATCTGCTTCATTCAGCTGAGGAATTCAGCTTTCCTTTTCCATATGTTTTCTGAAACAGCATGGAAAAACGATTTTGCATGACCAGAGAACAAGAAATAGCAATAATCTTGTCTGGGTACCTTTGCCAAAGCAATAAATTCCTTTAGAAGGGATTTAACACCAGAAAGTAGTCACAAGTAATTGGTGGGATGCTAAAACACAAATACCAATGTAGACTTGTGAATATTTCTGATATTTTGTATGATATTTATACTGCCTTTGATTCTCACAGCATCCACAGAATTTGAAAACACCTACAAGTAAATTGTTTGTTTCCTGTTTCTAATACCTAAAGATGAGGAATAAAGACTTAAACAAATCATCCCGAAAATATGAACTGACAAATACTCATCACAGGGGTTGATAATTTTTTTTTGTTTCTATATATCTAATGTTATCTGAAACCAAAAGAACCCTTATGCAATTTATGAAGACGGCAATCAATCACTTCTTTATTTTTAATTACTTCATATCCTACTGACTCCACACTTCCTAACTGTTCCTAAAGTCTTATATTCCAGTTCTTCTAAACCAGCAGGGACATAGTCACCAAAATAAGTATATAGCAGAAAAAAGTCAGAAAAACTAAATTTATAGACTTGACTAGGCCTTGGAATTCTTTTTTTTTTTTTTTTTTCATAAACCCTAAGCAATCTTAATTTTGTTCCAGTGAGCTGACTCTGGCAGACTTACCCATGTATATCAAGAAATTATGACATCCTTGTGCCTTTTCTACACCAGTAGTTTTGAACTTTTGTAATTCTTCCTCTTTCAACTCTCTATTCCCCTCCACCGATCCTTTACACCTTAAGGGCCACTCTGACCTCTCCCTACCACTGGGTCTTATTTGCTTGTCCTGAGTATTTATAATGGTGGTGCAACTCACCAAAAAGAAATGAAGCAGTGCTTTAGAACAGAGTGGTTTGAATCTTGTGAATATTTTTTTCCCAGCTGATCTAACCAGGAATAGTTCATTTGGGAAAAATAACTTGACTTTTTCAGAAAGAGTTTAAACTGTTGTGTCCCCAGTTTCAAACACCCTTAAATACCAAATATAATTACTGCATTATAAGATGAAAATAGCATGAAGGAGACAAGCTGCCTGAATATCTGTAGTTTATAGTTACAACTGACCTATTTACGTATTGAATGAATATATATTAGGAGACGTATATATGTATATATAGGAGAAGTCTCTCCACAGAAAAATATTTAGATGATATATGTTCAGTGTTGTGGCAGAGTTGTATGCAGGTTTGACAGCTGGATGAAGGCAGAAGTGGAAAAACTATCAACATCTACTGTTTCTGATCCTTGCCCCTTGCACTTCCTTCAATTTCCCATTTCTTTCACCTGCTAGCAATTTGGCCACATGGTAATAACAAGCTGTGCTTTACATATCATGGACTCCGGTATTTTTGTTGCCTCACATGGTTTTTATTCTCCTTCTTTCAATAATGTGAAGACACCTTCCCTTGTTCATAAAAAATATCAGTCAAGACAATAAAGCTTACCTTCACTGGAATTCAGAATTAGTTTAAAATATATTTTAACATATCTCACTCAAACATATTATAAAATTATTTTTTAGGGTTAACCTTCACATGAAGTAGGCTTCAATTCCACATTGACTTTGGTGATGAAATTAATTTTACTTTAACAGGGCTGTTTAGTACTTAGGGTATTCCTGCTGGCTTTTAGCTGCAACTCCAAAAACCTCAAATCTCCTGCAGAAGAAATTAAATATCTGTCAGCTCTGTGGAGGTGTCCTACTGCAGAGCAGCATAATGGCACAGGGCACTCCAGCATAGGATCCAGCTGGAGTTCAGTGCACTGCCTCTCCAGGCTTTACCAGTTATCCCGAGTCCTCTGCCTCCTAGGAGTGTATGCATGCTGAGGGACTTGGCATGAGGAGGTTTACCCTCAGACTGAGTCCCACCTGCAGCCCATTTAGATTTGTCCTTTGGAAAGGGACCTGAATGCTTGATTGCTTACATGAGATAGTTTCCTAAAAGGAGAAGTTTTTCACAGAAGATAATGTTCATATTCCTGGCATCAATCCAGGAATGAAAATGTCCAGTGTGTTGGAGTCTAAAGAGAAGGTTTTCAGTAGATTTAGAAATCAAAGCTATTCTTTTTTTAGCAGGACATGTTGCTCCATGCGTACAGAAATCAAAGTTATGTTATTCTTTTATCATATTTAATACCTAGACAGGTCATTCATGATGTATAAAGTAGACACTTGTTTTAATTTTCTGAACAGTGGGAATGACTTGCAGGATGCAACAGTAAAGTTTCAGAAGAAACTTTGTTTTGCAGACCCACAAAGATGATCTGCAGCAATACATCTGAGATAGTAAAATGGTGCAAGTGCTTATTTTAACACCATTGTGTTATCTGATTTTGTATAATGATTCAAAGACATTTTGCAACCTAAGACACATGCAGATTTTTTTTATTTAGTGTTTCAAGGAGACATGAAATCCTTTCCAAGAAGTGAGGCAAATTCTCCCTTTCCATGCTTAGTGTTCTTCTCATACACTTGTCCTTTTTCCTCAATTGCTTTGGTTAGCCGACTTTTCATCTATTAGATGATTATTTCTAACATGTTAGCATCTGTTACACTTATATATGGTCACTGTATTTCATATGTCATGACAGATAGTTTCATTTACATTCACAGGAATATTTATTAAAATTAATGGTAGGAAATATATTTATATGTGTGTATGTGAATATTTACACATACTACAAAGATATGTGTAACACCCAAATATTTTGGATAAGATATACTGGGAAAGTTGTGAAAAAGATTCCTAGACATATGATTTTCTTTTTCCTTCTGTTTGTATTTGGTAAAAATCTATGAGAAAATGAAAAAAATGACTGGTCAACAATAATAAATACTTTTTGGAAGTCAGAAATTATAGACTGAAAGTGAGATCCACCAAATGATGAGTTAAAATTTCCAAAGGAAATTAAAACAGAAAGTAAAAAAAAAAATTGCAGCCACATTAAAAACAAAGAGAATGGGAAATAAAAACAAATGGGATTGCTCTGTCAGGAGAAGGGAATAGACATTAATGATAATCTGGGTAGAATCCTGCATTAAATGAACACTTTACTCTGTTTCCAATCTGGGTGATAATGTAGAACAGGTGGACACAGGGAATAAGAAAAGATGCAGATAATGAATATGTCCTTCTATCTGAGAAGGAAAATCTTGACACACAGATGTTTCTGGAACTGGATAATTTCCATTGAAGAATACTGAAAGACTTAGCATATGAAATTGCAACTTAAGAAGCAACGAAGTTTAATAAATCTATCACATTCAGTACCTGTGACCAGAAATGGGATGCTTATTGGGAGGAGGAAGCAAAGGCATCTTGGAGCTATAAAACCTGGAATAGAACTAAAACTGTATATAGAGCCAGGGAACATATGGAAGAATAGAATTAGAATCATACAGGTAAAAGATAAATGTGAATAAATGCAATAATAGTGCACTCAAGGTAAAGCATGTCACATTAACTGGATTGTTTTCTTTAATAAACTGACTCTGGAAAGTGTGGTAGATGCAAACTGTCATGTAATCACAGAATGGTTTGGGTTGGAGAGGACCTTAAAGATAATTTTTTGCCATAGGTAGGGGCACCTTCTACTAGACCAGGTTGCTCCAAGCCACATCCAACCAGGTCTTGAACACTTCCAGGGATGGGGCATCCAGAATTTCTCTGGGCAACTTGTTCCTGTGCCTCATCACCCTCACAGTAAAGAATTTCATTCTAATATCTCATCTAAACCTATCCTCTTTCAGTTTAAAAATCTTGCCCATTGGTCTATCTATGCATGCCCTTTGTCAGAAGTTCATCTCTGGCTTTCCATACCTTTTTTTTAACCTGTTAGGTACTGGAAGGCTACAATTAGGTCACCCTGAAACCTTCTCTTCTCCAGGCTAAACAATCCCATCTCTCTCAGCCTGTTGTCACAGGAGAGGTGCACCAGACCTCTGATCATCTCTGTGGCCGCCTCTGGACTTGCTCCAGCAGGTCAATGTCCTTGTAGACTTCAGCAAAACAGTTTATATGGTGCAGAACGAGAAACTGCAAGATAAACCACAAAAGATAGGCTTCAGAAGAATTCTTCTGTCAGTAAGAAATTATTTAAACCAGGTATAACAGTTGGAAAGATAGTTTGGACATTATTGTTGTTTGTTTGTTTGTTTGTTTGTTTTTTCTCAGGATTTTGTGTTGGAAAGATATTTGGTCATATTTTGCTAAAACTTTTATGCAAAACTGGAGGCATGCTAACAATAAAAGGCAGAACGGTGTCACTCTCACTTTTCAGCCTTCTGATGTTTTCATTCTTGTGATGGAGTTTCTCACGCTGTTTTTTGTAAACATGCACATGTTTTTCTAAATGTCTTTTTGTTTTTCATTCCTTCTCCTGGGAGGAGAAAGGTTTGATGGACTTTGTCATTGACCAGTGTCGTTGGAGAGGTGGTAGCTTCACCTTCCAATCGATGGTCGTTTCCAGAACCCTATATAATGGGAAAACCAAAATAAAGTTTCTCTCTTCTTTGCCTTCTCTCGGGTGTGGCTGTGTTTGTCTCTGCGTTTCGTGTTGCTCGATAGAGTGACAGAACAGCCTCATCAAAAGCAAACAGGAGAGCAGTGAGAAAGAATGGGATGGACATGAGGATTCCAGCTGGATTTGTCTGGTACCAGAGAAGCCACGCTGAAATGCTTACAGAATTTTCAGGAGAAATCCACTGAAGACAAGTGAAAGAAAACATTACATTTCATTAGCTAATGACAGATCAGAATGGATACATACATACACAATCCATAGGATAATGCCTTAGGAAGCATTTAGTTTGTTTTAATTGGACAAGGCCTGGTACCACTGATGCAACTTCCTCCTTAGACTCTCCTGTCTTAATATGGGTATCCTGTCAGTCAAAGATATTCAAAGAAAGCAAATTCTCAAATACGAATGGCAGCAGAGAAGAATAGTTAGGATTACTATCAGACTAAAAAATCCTGAGTTTTCAGTCAAACAAATTTATTGTGACAGTCAAATATAAATCTATAGGTATACCAGTAAGGGAGATATTAGAGAAAGGAAAGAGAATATTAGGTCAACAGCAAATCTGATGTATTTATACAAACAGTTTAATACATAATCCATATGACAGAAAGAAAACAGATTGAATAACAGAAGAGGTCTTAGGAACTATGTAGAATTATTTTTAAAGCCTTTTATTCCTTAATTATTGCAACTTCAAAGACATCACAAATAAAATAACTCATGCTAACAACAAATTCATGTAGCATAATAAATTTTTATTAAAAAAACAGTTTTCTGGCTAACCATTCCTGTTAAAATTTTTAAAACATATAATTAATTAATGGTAAAATAGCTGTAAAAAGTGTCACCTTGTAGTTTCCAGGTTTAGATTTGGGGAAAAAAAAGAAAAATAAAAGATAATTAAAAGGGACAAAACCTAAGAGTTAATCAGAAGACAGGCTTTGTTTATCAAACTAATGATCATATATCAGGTTACTGCATACATTTTTATTACACAAAATTACATCTTCTTAAAATAAAATTAGTTAAAACTGATTAATTAAAGTAAAATAATTCTTAAATAATAAATGGGACTTCTATTGTTAATGTGACATTGCTTTTCTTTAGAATTATGACCAAGGCATTATCAGACCAATAATAACCAGTATTTTTTTTTAATCTTCAACTATTATATATTTTCCAATTTAGATTCAGTCACGTCTTCAGTGATAGAAAAAAAAAGAGGAGACCATAAAATCTCTGGCAGGAAACCACATTTGTTTCATAATTGATACAGCAGGGTTTTGCATGTATATACATAAGAAAGGATAGAGGTGAGAGTTATGATTGAAAGAGGCGCTGATCTACTGGGAAGCCAAGAGAGCTGACTGATACAGTGCACTTGAAAAGTCATTTAATAGGAGTGGTTCTATGTATGCAGTGCTACAGGGATGTGTAACACTGCTCTTGGCTGAAATATGTGACACCAAAGTTGTCCCTGGAAGACACTATCAACTGTGATGTTCCTCCAGCTCTTACAGACAGCTAAGTCCCATAATAACAATGCTGTTTGGTTATTTGATATCAGTCTTTCCAACACAAACTTCTTCCAGGATCTAGTTCACAAATGGTCTTTGCATTTAGAAAGGAAATTTTAATCATAAAATTAAGTCATAGTCTGCTAACACATCTGCCTGTAAGATAGAATAAGACTCCGAGCCTGGCTGGTAACGTTGCTTAAGGTCATTTTTGCCAGGCTTTTAAGCCCCTGATTGCCCCAGGATCTGGCATACCAGTAGGAATGAAAGGTATCAAGCAAGCATAAAGGTTGATCCTGATCATTGTATCCAAGTTGCACAGATGCAGTTGAATTAGCTCTCAAGGAGCAAACAAACTCCAGAAGACAGAAAAGAAACATATCAGCCTATCACTGATGGAAGTTACATAACAGAAATCTGTACAAGATGCCAAGAAAACTCCAGATTTCATGACAATTTTACTTCAAAAATATGGAATAATATTTTGTTCCTCTTGTTTAAGCTCAAATCTGCACCTTCACCAGAACATGGTTCTAATATTTTTTACCCCAGATTAGTTCTGAGTTGAAAATCCACATCTGTAAACTTTGCCTCCACTGATCATTTGAGATATCCAGAATAGAAACCCCTCACTAAGATTTTCTAAGTGAGTCAGACTTTGGATTGCGTTTCTAGTTTGGTTACTCCTAGGGCAGAGGAGAAGATACAAGCTACAAGGGCATATATTTATTTCAGTTTTTTTTTTTTTTTTTATATGTTTTAATATATCAGAAATTACATACAGATTTTATTTTAGTAGAATTTTGGGACAAATCCAGTAGTAGAATCAATTTATATTTAAATATTTCTGTCTGGCACCAAAAAAAAAGGAAGGAGGAAACAAAATTCCTCTACATGCTCCTCAGTGTTTATTCATTCACAGCAGACCACAAGAGGAATATAATATTCAATTTCATTTATGTAAATTAATACTGAAATGAACAAAGTTTGTGCTCTTATAATTAAACTAGGATAGAACAAAACTGTTAAGGCATTCACAGTATCGCAGCAATGTCAGTACTATGATTTATCACTACACAAAGCAGAGAAACAGGTTACAGATATAAGCACTTCAGATATCCATGTACCACACACAATGTCTTCTCAGAAAAACTAAATCAGAGAAGTAAGAAAAGGCCCTGGTAAATATCGTTGTTGGGTTTTACTGACATTCTGGAAAAAAATCTTAGATTTACTAGGTTTATAATATTTTTGGACAAGATGTAGAGCAATGAGTAAAGCAATTAGAACAAGCAGTCAAGGAACAGAAAGAGAAATATCCACCAAAATTAAGAACGAATTAGTACTCTCATCAATACCACCAATAGGGAAGTTGAATACAAGCCAGATATTTGAAGGAGCCCTTCAGTAAGAACAAATTCACGATCACATTCAACTGAAAAACTGAAATTGCTTCAATGAAAGTTCCCAAACAGAAAGAATGGAAAAAGAATTGTAATTGCCAGCCCAAGCTCTGTTCTTTGATGAGATAATTATAAAAGAGGTGGAATCTATACCAGTCTGTTTTTTGCAATAAATTTCTAGAAAATCAAATGTTAGGCATACAGCTTGCCCAAAATTACTATTCAACTTAGTCTTTACAGTATAAAAACCCCTACTGACAAGAAGAGCAACAAAAACAGCAAATACTTTACTTTGTCTTAAGTATTTGGAAGATTGAGCTCTTGATCAAAAATATCTAATTATTAGAGCAAGAGCACACAGTCAGAGAGATCAGCACAGTTTACATTTAAATAAACCAAAAAATTACCAAAATAAATCTCCATTTAAATATAAGAAAATGTTCTTCCTAGGTGTTGGATTATAAACAGTATGAGTTTGGAGCATTCATCCTCAAAAGAGATGGTTTAATGGCATTAACACTTTTGTAAAGTCAAGCAGCAATTTCATAATGGCTGAAATATTACATGCTGTTTTTCAACTAGAGTGAATCATTCCCTATGTATTTTAAGTTACAATAGACTCAACTTGATGAAGTATGTAATTTGAAATTCTTAAGTTTGTAATTTGAATGATTACTTTGTCTCACTGTAAGCTGCTTAGGCTTTTTCATTTATAAAGCTGAAACATTTGGCTACACAAACATGGCATCAACATAACTTGTCATACAATCCTTTGTTTTTTAATCATCTTCTACTGATAATCTAAATGATGATTAGTCTTGTCTCAGTGATTTCTTTGCTCTTCTAATACACATTTGTATTAATCCCTACTACATATTTTGATTTATTCTTAATTTTTTTTGGAACTAGACCGCATTAAAATCCTTTTTAAAAACAAAATGATTAGCAAATAACATTTTAAATGTACATGAAATTGTAAAAAAGATTTTGGAAATGCCAGATGTTACACTTAGTGGAGAAAGGCACATTTTAAAATGAAGTGTGGCTTAATGCCATTAGTTGGAAGGACTGAAATTAAAATCTTTGAAGGCTGTAGAAGATTAATACAGAGAGAGAGTAAAGATTACTTCCTTACTGTACTGCACTACATATACTATATACATATATAATCTTCTTGTCTCAGCATGTACAGAAATTTGGCAATATTTTCTCACCATTCTGCTATCATAAAATTCTCAGACTTTCTGGAAATTACTCAGGGATTTTTCTATTGTTTCACATTATGAGGAGGGGCTGGCAAGGTTTTTCAGTGACACTGTTCAATTGGCAGTAATGTATATCAGAAAATCAAACACAATGAGAAGTCCTGGGTGTCAAACAAATTTGAATATATAAGCTTACTACTGGTGAGAAGAGTCAAATTGTTTCAAAGCACGATGAAGAGAAGTCAGTGTGCAGCAGATACTAGCACAGAGTATTGTATGTCACCCTAAAAAGACATTGAATATCCAGTACTTTAAATTAGGTCATTGCACATGTGCTGGATAGAAAACTTGCCACAAAATAGAGTTGAATCTTGTCTAATTTGGCTAGCACAACTTTGCTGCAACAGTCATCACGTGAATCATGTGAGGAAACGCTCTTGACCAGACAGAAAGCTGCAGGCCAGCTGACCCAAGGCACTCAGTCTCTATATAGATTTCTTTACGAGCCATCTATCTGTAAAAATGGCTTTAAACACTGAAGTTACACTCAGTACACTCAGGTTACTCACAGTAAAAATGTCAATATTTAAGAGAATTCAAAGGTTGTACAGGAAGACAGATGCATATGCAGAAAGAAGAGGTACATGGCAAGAGTGAATGCAATGCCTGCTGTTCAGCAGTAGTCCTCTAGGAAATTATCCTCTTTGGATTCTGGATTCAACCAGGAATCAGCAGGTCAGCTCATCTTTAAGCTTTCAAATATTCTGTTCAAGATATATACATAGCCACCTCCATGAAGTATTATTAGCAATCATCAGCAAAAGATGAAAAAACCCCAGCAAACTAACCAAAACCTAAATTAGTCTAAAATTGGTAGAGTTGCAAAAGCAGAGAGAAAAATTATTTTGCTTTCTCATAAGACGAAGCTTGAACTGTGGGCAAGAGAATGCAGAAAGTGAGCAATTTTACACTGGAACTCCACAGGATGATGCCAAGCCAGCCAGCTTTAAAGATGTTTTCAAAGAGCAGGACTGAAGTCAGTTTGTCTGTGATGGGAACAGATTTATACAGTCAATGACAGCAAAGATAAGATTACGAGCAAAGGTGTTGAGGAGACTGTTGTGGTCATTAGACAGTAGAAAGAGAAGGTCAGAGGATTTATTTCAAATAGGAGGGCTCCAGAATAGACAACAAAACACAAAAGTAAGGAGTACAGATATGCTGCCAACTGAACGACCAGGAAATGAAGGATTAGAAGCAGTAGTTAAAAAGTGAAAGCAAGGAGTATTTAATTTCTGAATGGCTTTCCAGAAAAGCAGAGGCTTATTTAGGAAAGAAGACTTCAAGCAAATCAGTGGGAAAACATGCAAAGAGGTCAAATAAGGGATTTTAAAGGACCTTCTTAAGAGTTGCTTTTCCTAAAAAATTGACCAACCTCAATGGTACTTTCATTTTCAAGTTTTTTTTTTAGTCTGATAATCCTTCACATTTTTCCCCACAGAAGTAATTGGATTGAAATTTGCTTCTTAGGCATACAAACACAGGCACATACAGATATGGAGGCTCTTGGTAGTGGTTCCACCAGTGGATTGTGTTCTCAATTTAAAATAAATATACATTCCCATATTTTTTCTACATAATTAACAGTTGATTGGTGTGAAATTTCAAAAAGGGAAGAGCTTTCATGTCTTTAACTTTCCATACGTATACTTTTTCTGTTTTTCCTCAACTTTCTGTTTTTCTTTAAATAAATAACATATTTTTGAATATGTGTTCAGGTTGAGGTCTATACCTTCTAGTCATATCTGTCAGGTATAGCTTTCTTTAAGACAGGTGTCTCCTACACAAAGAATCTCGAAGAAAAAAGTATAATGGGGAGTTCTGTTCCTCTTTTTTTTAATTAGAAATTTAGAGTAATTTTCCAATCATTAACAATATTTTAAATGTAAATGCGGGCATATTACCCACAAATTGTCTTTGATGTCCCCAGGAGAGAGATGAATATGCCCTCGCAGCTGGTACAAAACCAAAATCACCGAGTGATTTGGTGAGGAGGAAGGGAGTGAAGGAATGGTGGTGTAAGCACCATTGAGTAAGCAACTTTGGCAATGGCAGAAGAGCCAAAAAGTGCAGACAGACTTTACTCACAGGGACAGAGACTTTGCAGAAGGCTCCTGTCAGGAGCTCTGTTCTTCTGGAACATTATATCCTGTGCCAGATGCATATTTATATATATATATGTGACAAGGGATGCAATGGTTTTCATGGCACTTTTTACCCATACAAACCCACCTTCAACTCTGTCTTCCAATTCAGTGTAAGAAAACTGCTAGAATAAAAAACACAGGGGAGGGAAAAGGCACCTTGCTAAAAAGCATATAACATGCCTTTAATTTTCACACAGAAAGGGGAAGTTCCTCTATGTCACCTCCTCACCTGTCCTTCAAACAAGTCCATTCCTTAGATATTTTCCTGGTGGCCTTCTCCTCAAGCATCCTGTCCCAGTTCCAGCCAGGAGGACAGGGTTGATTATTGCAGTGTCCAGGAGGTGCATGGCTAGGACCTGGAGACTATTTTGTAACATCTCCTGTTTTTGCCAAGAGGGCAAGGGGATGAAAGGATCCCTTCAGTCTTGAGTAGACTGATGGAGGGAGCAGTCAGGTATTTGTCAGGGGTGAGCACTCTTGTGCAAATTCTTCACTTCATGCACCCTCTGTCATTAGTATTGTTGATATTACTGCTAATTTTCTTATCTCAGTGCTCTTTCCAGTAAATTGCTCTTATCTCAACCTGTGAACTTTACCTTTTGTGTCTCCAATTCCCCTTTCCATCCCTCCAGAGGAGGTAGGGGTGAGGAGGAGGGGTGATTGAGAGAAAACCAAGTGATTTGGAGTGTTTCAGTGGGAACGCTAAATTGGGGAATACCATTCCCAAACCATGACACATGCTTCAATAGAGCATCCAATATTTTCAGCCCATTTTCCTTGCAGCTAGTTCTGCAAACCATGACAGAACAATGCCTGTTTCAAAGATCTTTCCTTAGCAAGTGACCGATAACTTCTATTTAGTATTATGTCCTCTGAAGTATACTGGTCTAGACAGCCTTAAGAATTTCTGAGTCACACCTGGAAATCATGAGACTTGAGATAATCTCCCAATAAATATTATTACTAGGGTGGTTACAGTCACTTTAGAAAAGGAAGAAAAGAAGTCAATCTATACAGTTTCCTGCTATTTTTTTCACCACACTCTTAGCACTTACATTACAGCCAACTAGCATAAAACCCTAAATTTAAATTAGACTAGCAGCACAGACACTGTTTTCATAAAAGATAGAAAGTAGCACAACAGCGTCCTTCCCCCTTCCCAAAAACAAAACAAAAAAACCCCATAAACAGAAATCAAATGGAAATTCAGAAGAAAATAATCCAATGAGATAACATAAATATGTATAATATACGTTTGAGGAATGCTACAGCTTCAAACTTTTACGTGGTCAAATAATCTTGTAGAATCTGGTGCTCACCCTTATTAATGCACTGGCAATGCAGACGGTTCTTAAAGCAAGAATAAATAATAGTTGCACATCTCTTACATGCTAAGGAAGGCCAGAAATGGCCCTAATGTAAATTAGGATCTGTTCTAAGAGATATGAGCACAGATACTTGTATTTGAGGGTTTTGTACAGATGACTCTACTATTCCATAGACACAGGGCCAGGAGTAACTTTGTGAGGCTGCCAGTTGAAGTAATTTTCCCTTATGGAGTCCTCCCAGGGCAATGACCTTAATATAACAAAACATGTAGGTAGACACTTAATTGTAACGTCAACAGAGCTACTCATGTGCTTAAAGTTAACCATATGCTTAAGGGTTCTGCTGACCAAGCATTGTGTCAGCTTACCACTATTACTCTTTAAAAGCAGTGGTCAGGATCTCTGGTTAAACCTACCCATGTACTGAGATTTTTCTGGCTCCTGATCATTCAAACGGAAAGCCCAGGAAAGCCTGGACGACTAACTAAATGCAGGTGACCTCCTGCGGTATAATAATTTTAATCCTTCCATTCCATTAAGTTCTTCATAAAACCCACTTCTTACAGTTCAGTCACTGACACCTTGCATGTATAGGTAACACCTGGGATTCTCTGAGAAGGCAAGAAAACTCAGCTGAATGAAACCTAAGTGGATACTAATTCATAGTTCATGCTATTCTGTAGAAATTAAAATCGTAAAGGCAAAAGAATATTTACAAAATTTGTATATCTCTTCTGCTATATTTCTTTGGGGACTTTTTATTATTGTAAAAAGTCTGTTTCTAAAGTAGAAACTTGTCCTCCATATGTCCTAAAGCAGATGTCCTTCTGCTTTAGCAGAAATTAAAAATTATTAGCAGACATGGCTGAAAAAAATAAAGATTTCTGTGATATGTTGCAGTGGACCAATCAATACAAATGCAAGTGACTGGAGTCATAAGAAAGACCACTGTATAAGACTACTAAGAAAGACTGCAACTTGAAATATCACAGGAAGACAAAAAATGAAACAAGAAAAAGAGAAAGATATATGCTGTCATAGAAACCAATCCTTTCACCTATCAGAGGTCCATTACATCTTTTGGACTATGTGACTTCATTGTCTATAGAAGACAAAGTAGTCTTACAAATCTAAAGAATTTACAGAAACTAATCCAAGTGTGACATTTAAACATATCCATTCAGAAGACTTAGTGCCATTATCAATTACAAGAAGAAATTGAAGTGCTTTCAAAACTACTGCAAACAGGAACATACATTTGCCATGTTTTAGGATATTACCAAGAAAATATTTACAGAGTGAATACCAATAACCCACCAGTTTGCAATATGTCTATTTAGTGTAGCAGCATATAGAAGAAAAAAAAGAGAGAAAATATAAGTAACAATTCCAGGATACATAAACAATCTTCCTACCACAGGCACTACTGTCTTTGATGAAAGATTTTAAGGATTTAATTCTGCATAGTAACAGATAAAGCAGTCTTATTCTGACTACTGGAACTGGAAGAAGAGAAAAAAATCTTAACATAGAACAAAGCGCAATATTGAAGTGTGGAGATGTTAATATGCTGTTTATAACTGTTACTAAATGCATTTGTTCAACATGTTTTATTTGGTTTCTGCTTAAATTATATTGATTGCAATAAGTATCATATTGTGCAATTCTTTCCTCTGTATCAGCACTAAATAATGTAAGAGCTGCCATGAAATAGTCTAATCTTACATTACCTATTTTTTATTTTCTACCTAAAAAATAAGAGCAGACATAATTTCCTTTCAATATGCATATTTTATGCATTCATAGCAGGTATAATGGGGATTTTTTTAAACAAATATTATTTCTTAAGGTGCACCAGGCAAGATACATACAATTCAACCACATAAAAATACACTGCAGCACAAGAAGAACATTCACTTGGTCTTGCTATAAACTTTAGTAAAAGAAAACAATTTTCCGTAGACAATATACCATCTGTCTCTAAACCATGTGAAAAGAAAAGCTTTTAAAATCCAGCCGCTGCTAATGTGACATGTTGAAACATTAATCACCCCCTAAGGCCAGTATAATTGTAGCTCCATGTTAATTACCTAACAATTAACAGCAGTAATTTCCAAGGGGCAATCAATGAATTAGCTTGTGATTTTCCCACAGACTTCAGTCCCATACTGCCAGCCTGAATGCATTTCAAACTCTGAACCGTGGTTCATCAATGACACTTCTGGTGTATGAAATAAAAATTCATTTGCACCCTCACTAATTAGGCTCGATTATATCCCTATGTGTATTACAAACTCTATTCACTTGCACAAAATCTCTGCCACAGGCATTTTTCTCCATTTAAAAATTCGTTTTCTATTAAATTAGAAGGTCACCTAGCAGGAAAATGTACTAATCAAGATTTTATCACTAACGAATTAAAGGGTTTTGATAAGCAAGTTTAATTAAGTTATCCTAAAACGTAATAATGGTTATCTCTAACCTATCTGAATGTTTATGCAACTATAGGTGTAGTATATGCAAGGTATGTATGTATTCATGAACTTTGAAAAACGTACCACGTACACACAGAAATAATTACAAATGAAAATAGTGCCTTAAAAAGTTCCCATGATTCTTTCACTCTGTTTTTTAATACATTTCTCTACAAAACTTTATCTAAACTAGTATTTCTGCCTGCTTGTTCCTTTAGCAGTCATTTGACTCGGTGACATAATCCTGAGGTAGACTCAATGACATTCTGGTTGAATAGGATGTTATCACCTCCTACTGTCCATGCATAAACCTGCTCTTGGTATGCTTCAGTATTAATCTGCTCATTATTAACCATTAATGTAAATAGACTGAGATGTCACCTTCTTAATTTGCTATTGATGTATTAACTTTTATTCTTTAAAGATTAAAATATTAACCACCAGGTTTACATCAAGTAGTATTATGATTTCCTTTTTATTATGTTTATGTTTTTCTAGCATGAAGAAAGGCAAATTTTGTAGCTAATCTGTTCAAGACGCCAGATTGGAAGGAATGAATACGTTACACTTTCCCTCATTAGATTTAATCAGAATTCCAATATTATCACCTTTATTTGTGCAGAGAACAAAAATGCGAATTCAATGCATTAAATTTGCATCTTTGTTTTCAGGAAAGATATTGCAAATGTGACCTATATTCCACAGAAGACAATGTGCTCAGGTACAAAGTACTACTCCACTTTCTCTCCCAATTACCTTGCTCTTCAGGAGAGGATGGTTTCTAAGCCAAATGGAAACCACTCATCCTTGTGCTCCTTAAGCAGTTCATTAAAGAGCTGTAGTTCCAAACCAGTAAAAATTCAACATCTGGTCTATAACAAATACGAAATGAGTAGATAACACTTTCCATCCTAGCAGGCATATTTTAGGTTGTGGACAGTCACTCCTGGACTATCACCTTTTTTGGTAGCTGCAATATGAGGCACCTCCAGGTCAGCAGAGATGTGTGTGATGGGCAGCTCCATGTTCCAGCTTGACAGTCTGATGGTTCTTCAGCTGCTTTCTCTTTCCCTCTTTTCCCAAGACACCGTCTTTGTTAAGCTATTCCCAAGGGGGTGAGGGAAGTCCTCCTACTGCTAAGCCTGGTCAGCAGGTTTACTCAAAGTTTGGTTGAAAGTAACATTCCTCTAAATTCAAAGCAACTGAAACAAAATTTGAGGATACCTGTCAAAAAGTTTTTGTAAGTAGTTTGCACCCGTGTCTGTCAGAGACTGTGGGAATTGTTTTCACTGAGGAAGAAGAGGCACCTTTCATGTCTGCCATGAAGATGCAGGCTAGGAAAAATCTCACCTCCATTGTATCTTGCTCCCTGTTTATGAGGGAGAAACTCACTACTGGGGACCACCAGTATGACTTGATGGCTCTTGTCCTCTGGCAGTATGTAAAACTGTTTGGCCTAAGCGCTGGACTGGGCTCAAGAGATCTGTGGAGAGGAGCTAGGTCAGAGTGTGTGCATGGAGTCGGGCAGTAGCAGCACAGTGGCAGCTGGAAGGCAGTGGGCACATACCCTGTGCAAGGCTGCAGCTCCTATCCCTTCCCTCCCTGCTACCCTGCAGTAAAATGAGGGGTTTGCAGACATCTCTGCAAGAATCACAGAATGGCTTGGGTTGGAAGGGACCTTAGAGATCATCTTGTTACAATACCCCCTGCCATGGGCAGGGACACCTTCCACTAAACCATATTGCCCAAGTCCCTACCAACCTGGCCTTGAACACTGCCAGGGATGAGCCATCCACAGCTTCTCTGGGCAACCTGTTCCAGTGCCTCATCGCCCACACAGTGAATAATTTCTTCCTAAAATCTAATCTTAACTTACCTATTTTAATCTTAAAGCCATTGCCCCTTGTCCTATTTTCTTTTTATTATTACAAGATGCCCTTGTAAGAAGTCCCTCTGCAAGAAATTCAGTCTTGGGCTGATCTTACTTCAGCCTCTCAGTCAGAGCACGTCCATCTTCTGTTCAACACAATGCTGTTGGGGTTGTAACCCACTGTCCTGAGTTGACTTTATGATGCTCGTTATTGTCTGTGTCGCTCAGAAATAAGTTTTGCACCTTTAAGATTGGTTCTGAGAGCAAAGAGGGGGTTTGTTTTCAGAAAAAACTGTACTCTCGCCTGCTCCACATCCCTTCTGTGGCTGCAGCGGGGCAGAGCTCTCCTTTGCTTTTTAGTTAGTTTTAGCTAGCTGAGGCAGAGAAGTTCTTTGGACTGTGGTTCTTTTCTTTTTCTTTGGACCTGTTTAAACCTGCTCTGGACTGAAACACCCAGAAGAGGACTGGGAGCTCACACACCACACCTGTGGCCCACCAGACGGGGGTTGGACCACAGCATTTCCAGTGCCAGAGGAACTGATAACAGCCTGGGACTTTCTGAGTTCGTTATCTCTTCTGGAGCAGCAAGAGTTTTGTTGTT
>VXAX01003797.1:484037-498792 GCA_013399835.1 Leptocoma aspasia
TTGGGAAATCTTTTTCCCAAACCAGTTGGAGGAGAGGCTGCTTGAATCTGCTTTCTAGAGGAATCCCTTTAAGGGGATTTTCTCCCAAGATTGCCCTAAACCAGGACACCCACAGTCCCTGGTTTTAGTCTCCTTTACTTTTTTTAGATGTCTGACAACACTCGCTTGTGTTGTTTGGAGTGGTGACTGAAGAGACCATGGAGGTTTGTCCTTCTCCCAGAACCACCCCTTTAAAAAGTTGCCTGCTCTTCAGAAGTGAAATTGAGCCTAAAAAAATCCCATAAATCAATAATCCTACTCTGTACATCAAGGCCTCATCTGAAACATTTCTGATGGATATTTTTCTAATATTCCTTTCTTTAGAAACAACAACGGAGATGGCAAAATCTTCCTCACCATTCTACTCTAACATTTAGTTGTAACAGTCATTAGAAAAGCTATTAAATTGCCTCTTCTTTTTAGAAAAACACCCTTGTTGTTTAGATATTGCCCCCTTCACTGGCAGATCCCTCAAATTTTCTCAATCTGCCCAAACAATTTCGTGAAGAAATAGATGGATTCACAGTTGAAAATATATTTGTAATATACATCTCCTTCTTCCTGGAAATACGAAATTCTGTTTTCATGCTTAAATAGTAATTTTCTTGCTGCTACATTTGTAGTCATGTTTCCAAATTAAAAATCCTCATATTTTAGTGGTGTGAAAGGTATGACATATTAAGAACTTGCAACCTGTAATTTTTAAAATACAATATTTAAACCCATCCCTTGACTTTCGTGTGACTGTGCATATACGTGAATACTCATTTGCTTTAAGGCTTAAAATTAAGAAAAATCTTTTCAAAGCTTCTTTTTCTTGTCACAAAATATAACAGACCATCTTAGGCTGTATATATATTTGGCTTTGTTGTTTACATTTGAGCTGAAGTTCATCTGGCTAAGTGATGAAGCCCATTGCATCCACATTTCCAATAAGAAGCAAGTCTTCCCACTTGCAGGGAGACTTCCCCAAAGTAACACACCTCAACAGGCAGCTGGGACTGCTCTTCAGTTAACCTGACTACATATTGGTCACCTTCTCTCCTTCTACAGTATTCCTGAATAGATAGATAAATATTTTGTTCCTGATTTCAAAATAAACCCATGAAGTTTCAAGGATGCATACAAGAATTACTTTATCACCTAGTCCCGAGTTAAGTTGTACAGAGTAGATAGCAAGACTAAGCTTTTTTGGACAATAAACATACCAGTCTTAGATGTCCTAGCCTGCAGACTTCTAATTCTTCCCTTTAGAAACTATTCTTTGCTATAGAAGATTGCTTTCATGTTCTTAAAATATTGCCTTGTCTTACTTTCATCATCATCCATTTAACATGTGAAAAAGCAGTTAATGTATCATATCTCATATTCATAGATGTAAGTACGAGGTTTTCTCCACACATGATGAGGGTGCAACTCTAAACCAGTTTCTGGTCATCCTGTTAAATAAATCAAAGGAAGCACACTACAAAAATGTCTTACTCTCTTCCCGCTCTGGTGTTGAGCTTTAAAGATAATATGTCTAAGATACACTTTTCTACTGAATTACCTAACACATTTAGGTGACTCCTAAAACAAGGCAGCCAAGAAAACCTAATTAAATTAAACAAAACTGGGAAAAAATTGCAAACATGTATTATAGCTGTGAGATATCTGTGGAGAGATAGAAAGAATATAATTTCTCCATCATATGCTGGTGGAATGTTACCAAACATCTTTTTTTCCTCATAACACATTTTAAGTTTTGAACTTTTAGAAAAAAATACATCCCAAAGTAGGAAGGAATTCTAGAACTAATTCCATTCTCCTTATCACAATATAACATTTCCATTTATACAGTTTACCCTGTAGTGCCACATTTAGGTGTTCACCACCACAAAAGCTGACACCTGAAAGGTAAGGAGAGTGTCAGAGCCAGCACACAGAATGTTCTAATACCTTTCCTCCCAGTTTATGGGAATTATGTGATGATTCTCAGTTCAGCGCGAAACACGAGAATGTAGCAGAGACAGGTGAAGCCACATTCAGCTTTCACACTCAGTATGGAAAAAGAAGGGACTCTGAGGAAAGAAAATCCTCTTTTGAGAGGTTTTACTGGAAAAAAAAGAACTGGAGTGGAGGACCAGTGGAGAATCCAAAAGTGATGCTAACAGGCACTCAGATTGGAGGAGTGGTAGTTCATGAGGGAAATCCTCTTAATTAACAGAAGATGGAAAACTGTTTATGCCTGCTGAGCATACACACCCAGTTGCCTTGTGATCAATAGAATCAATATTTCCCAATCTGGGAAACAAGAGAGGCAAGAAGAGAGGCAGAAAAGAGGGGCATGGGCAGAGAAAGAGCCCCAAGAACAGTGAACATAACCCTGCTTATGGCATATGAAAGTGTAGTTGGGAAGAAAAGAGATGCAAATGGTGCTGTATAGAAAAGCAACAGGTCACAGTATTGGAAAATACCACTTCTGCTATTTTCCTGCATAGCAGTTAATTGATCTGTACTAATAATAAATGAAAGTAGATTAAGAAAGTACCCTCCCAGTTAAAAAAGACAAAACAGAAAGACAAAAATATAAAGCATTTCAAGGATGAGCAAGCAACAATGGCAAATGCCTAAGAAGCGAGAAAGGGAATATTTTCAGTAAGTTCAGGAAAATATCCAAATATTCTGAGATTTAACCAAAACCAAAATTCAATCCCAATTCCCTTCTTCTCATAGAAAAGGTAAAAATTAAATAGTAGTAAGGAACTGACAAACATAGGTATCGAGTTTCACTTAATTGTTTCCAGAAAATATTTTATATTATCTTGACTAAGTTTGATTCAAGACAATTTACCATTTCTGTCTTTAACCATGTCTTTATGAGTCACAACCATGAGACAAAATCATTCCTTTGATGTATTTGCCCCAGTAGAAACATTGATTAAACAATAAGGAAAACTTGGAGGGAACAAAGAAAATAAAAACAAAATTCCTTTATGAATTTCACACACCACTGAATTACATAAACTGAAAACATATTTTCTGTCTTCTCAGTCATTTCTCTTCCCCCTCCTTGTTTGAAAGCAGTGAAAGAAAAAAAGACATTGTCTTTAAACTTCAAAAGATTTCTCCCTTCTGTTATCCTTAGAAACATTTTTCAGGTCATCAAAGAGTATTTAGCACTCTATGATTTCTCAATGAAAAAGTCAATTCTTCATAAAGGAACACTTGTTTCCTATCAGTTTGCTTACCTAGGTGAAAGAATAAACCAGGGAAAATCAGAACTTATACAATAAAAATTATTGTGCAGATTCCAACAGGCATGTACCTACTGTATGTGAATAGTGTACACTGTATTCAGAAGAAAATAAATTGTGAGAATTTTTTTTCTCTTTTCTTATTTTCCTCATCACAATTAGTAATTACATTCTATTTAAATTTCTACAAAAAATATCACTATTTCTAGTGCAAAATCTAAACTTTTATTAAGTTTAATATAGATCTGTGTTCATCTACTTTGGTGACATCATCCAAGAATGGTGATTTAATCAGTTCAGCAACCTGTTTCAGGTGGTTTAAATTCTTTATTTCTCTATTTTACACTTCTAAGAATTTATTTTGCTTCTGCTATTTTTACACAATTTCTGTGAAATTCAGAGAGACATTTCATTGAGGTCTAAGTCTAAAATGATACAATTTATTAAAAGCATATCCAACGTTTCCTGCAATTTCACTTAGCACAGTCCTGTTATCAACAAGCCTTATTAACTTAAACTTTATTGACTTCCTTAACCCTCAAATATAACTTTATTTTTACTGTATGTGTACTGAAAATCAGTGAAAACTTCATGTTAATATCTCAACATCAGTAGATATATTTTCCAATTAATTCACATTTCCAGCAGTGGTACATAAACTTATCTTGACTATGCAAATGAATTTTGCTTTCTTCATATACAACACACTAAGAAATAGAGACATAGGTGTCTGCAATTACCTTCCATAAAATGGAGATTTTACTGCCAAAGACTTTGTCACTTGTTGATACAATTTCAAGTGGCCTTTGGACAGTTGTGTTTCTGTGCTTCTGGACAAGCTTCAAGGCAAAAATCAAATTTTAAAAAAGATCAGTGTTTTCCAGTGTGCACAGTGCATAGTTGAGCATAGATTCACGTGTGTCAAAGATCCTTCAATTCCCTTAGTGTATAGGTGTGCAGGACCTGATTCTCCTACACTGCAACATTTTGAGATATTTAATATTTTTTTCTCATTTTGTCTTGGGTCATAAGCCAGATTCTCCAAGTGTTTCATATGAAAAGCAAGTTCTGCAGCATAACATAAAAAAGCTTTTAATGAGGGCACTTCCCAGGACTGTGGGAGACCTACATACCACTCTACATTATGTTTTCTGTGCAATATTCCAGCAACTGTTCCACATTACTTGTCTACTAGTTTGTCTTGTTTATGTCTCCATCCATCTCTTGTATTGTAGAAAAAATTATTAGTCATTATTTAAGTCTAAATGTTAGGTCTTCTTTCTGGACATTGAAGACTGATGTTCTAATATTCACTTTAAATCAAGTAAAGGAAGGACTTGGACACTTTAGGTTGCACCTTCTGTCACACAGCCATTCTTTGTTCTTTTACCTTCCTAAAACCAATAAGTGGGAGATTTTGGTTCATATTTGTATTTAAATCCCTAAGTACACATATGAATAAGTAAAACATATACATGCATATGTTCCAGTTCAAAACTGGAACATTACATTAAAAACTAAACGCAGTTAAGAGTTCTGACAAATCTTAAAAAAAAAACCTGGAAACCCTGTATTTAATTTAAGTGGAAACACCACTAATCTCAACTCTGGCAAAATTATAGCTCTACAGGAGAGTGGCAGGTAGCGTGTATCTGCTACAGACAGCGAGAAAACAACCTTTAGTAGGAAGAAAGGCTGTTCAAAGAAAAAAAATCAGAAGGCTCAAACACACAGTAGGTTTAATAAAATCTCAGCATTGTCAAATGGCCAGAAGGAATTCCAGCAAGGTAGGTTAAAGCTTCTTCTTGGCTTATTGAAGACACACTGTACCAAATAAAGTATCATCTCTCAAGCAGCAACTGATTTTTATCCCTTTAGACTCCTCCTTAAAAACCTACCTTTCTCCTCTATCCCTACAAATCATCACCCTCTGGGAGGGGTTATTCTGGTGGCCACCTGTAAATATATAGGCCACAGTGAATAACCCAAGTGTGCACCTGTAGTTACTGTTATTGCGTCTTTCTCCTCTTCACAGTCCTTTGCTCCAGGTTCAGTGAAGTCCCAGATTATGAAGCGTGTGGGAGGTGGATGTCTGTAATTTTCTGCCTCTGCAGTAGAATAAAGCATCATTGCTTTTGTGGAGTTACAGGTGTTATCTGAATATACTTGCAATATGCAATGTGCAATATCCAGTTTGGCAGGCATCAATAGCTTGGTGTATCTGCTGTGAAAACAAAGAGAAAATATATTGGTCTGTACAATCAGGCATGCATGTGCATTCCTGGGAAACTGAAGAGACATGCAGGAAACAGTCACCATTACTGTCCCAGATTTTACTGGGCTTGGAGGGGTTGTTAGAGGACTCCAGCATTCCCCATGTGCATTTCTCCTTCAGCAGAGAAAAATGATTTTGCTCATTTGTTTGAAGCTCTGCACTTGCCTTAGGTTTTCCCTCCTCCTTATTTCAGCTCTCTCTGACTATTAAATTCACTTCATCTATTCTCACCTTTATCTTTAGATACACATTTTCACACCTGATACTCATTTTCATACAGAATTTTGAGGCTTCCCTGGTAACATCAGCTTCTGAATTCTCATTCACATTTAGGTGCAAACACCTGCTACAAGTTCCTGAAGCCCATTCTGATGGAGAGTTTTGGCTCACAGTCTCTCTCAGCAGTGTTCCCCCATACTTTTTAAGAGTGTCTTTGTTGTTACAAATCCAATCTCTTTTTAAGTTTACATTCCCACCACCTCCTCAATCACTGTGCATTTCTGTTACAGGCACATCACAAACTGCTGGCTACGATGGCAAATGCAGATGATGGCTTGCCTGTAAATTAGATTTGTGTGTGTAAAACCGACGCTTGTTTACACACTGGAATGGTGCCAAGTACTAGCTCAGAAGAAACAAAATATTTATGAATTGGATAAACTGGAAACTTACATCTTTATAATGTGTTCAGAGTGGATTCAGGTATAATTCCCCTTGCTCTGCCCCATTCTTCCTAAAGACTATTAGAAATATTGTATTTTTAAAAAACACAGCTCTTTAATTTGTACTTAGTAATATTAAAGCAAAACTTTAAAACAATCCCTTATGAAACAAGTGATCTTAACTATTGTAATTCACATGAATTTAATTACACTGATTTTTAAAAGTAATTTAAATATTGCTTTAAGAGAAGTTGGTTTTTTGCTACCATAATAAAATAACTTGTTTTATACAAGATACAGAAGAATATAATTTGATCATTTCTTCTGTTAGCCTTTGTTACATGGATTTTACATAATCATTACTCATAATGTTCTGACAGATAATGCTATTACTAGCATTACAATCTTTGCTATTATTATAAAAAATCTGGCTTTGTGAAAATTTTAATTTATTAAAATGTAATGAAAGCACATCTAACATGAACCATAATTTATGAAAATTTTAGATGTGCTGCTTGACATTCATGTCATCAGGCTTCAAAAGTTTCACATCTGAAATGTGAAATTACACAGATTTATAAAGATCCCTTTTCAGCATGTTAGCTGGCACTATCTTCTGTAAAATGTATATATTTGGCTTTAAAGAGACAGGCGCATGTAATTTTAATGTCAGCACCAGCATCACCAAAAAGTGCCCTGGCAATCAGTGGAAAGGTTTAATAGGTTTCCTGTCTTGTTCTTAATTTGCTGAAATTACAAAATCAATACTTTCAGTTGTAGCTGCAGCTACCCGTTTTACTGCTTTAAGATAAAGTCTACAATAAAGTAACCTTCACTTTCAATTTGTAGCACAGAACATCAGGGTGTTCTTGGCCACTAACTAGTCTTTCTTTTCTCAGCCCGTATGAGACATTCTAGGTGTGTGATGTTGCCCTTCAAAGGGGAAAGGTGCATTTTGTATTAAGTGTAGCTCTCATCAGTGACTTGGTTTGTTTATTTTTAACATCTCAGCCTACTCTCTCCTAAAGTCACCTCTGCACGGGTTGTTAATTATTTCCCTGTTTCTTTGTGTTAATATTCTATACTACATAAATAAGTGATTGGTGTTGAAATGGCCTAATCTTTATTTTACTCCATAGTCTGCCTTTATGACAAAGGAGAATATTTTTCTGCTGCAGCTAAAAAAGGAAATTCTCCATAGTTAGTCACATTTTTAATAGTGAACATGATCACTGCATATGCAAAAGGCCTTTGAAAGGACCTGATCAACACCACTGGAAAGGTCAAGCTCTTGCACAGAGCAAGGAGGAAAAAACAATATTTAAATACCCTTCCATGGGCTTTTCTGCTTCCCAGCTCTTTAATTATAGAAGTGAAAAAACATATCTTTACACAATCATTTAGTCTTCCAACTCAAGTCCAACCTCTCCAATGAGTGTTCTGCACCCAAAAATTAAAGTTGTAGGATGACATTTTGACCCTCTTATCCCTGTTTCATAAGCAATTAAAATGTTTTTAAATTTGGGGTTTTTTTTGTTTCTGTTTTCCTCTGATAACTCTTTTCCTGAAATACTTTCAGCATATAAGCTCTCTTCACCACTTAGCTGAGCAATATTCTGGAGCTATTAGCTGGAGAAGGGCCTTGGCTTGGTCCTCTTCTAGTGAAGCAATAAAAAGAATCTTAAGCTGCTGCTCACAAAAGAATGCAGCATAAGATGTTTTGGTGCTTTCCACTGATGCAAAATGTATTCATACCAAGGAAAAAGAGCTCTCAACACCTGCTACCCCAAATGTTAATGAACACACACACACATGCACACACACACACACACACACACACACACACACACACACGTGCACATTGTGCTCCTTTCTTCTCAGCCACAGCAATTTCAATTTGGAAATTTTACTCATAAACAGCACATGATGGAGTAAGGATACTGTAAAACAGAAAGCACAGTTGATCACAGATGGAATACAGCTCATCACATGAGGAAAACAGAACCTGCAAATGCCTACAGCTCCCTTGCTTCATGCTTTACATTTTTAACTAGCTGCTCAAGATAAAAGCAAGCTATTTATCTTGTGATGTACTCTCTGTAAATGAAAATTCAGAGTAGATCTAGAAACAATATTGCACCAAAGGATACAAAAGCATTTGTCTCTAAACAAGTGAAGAGAAATGCCAAATGATTCAATGAAGATCACTTGTGTCACTTATGTTTGTTTTGATTGGTCCTCCAGTGTTTACAGCACTCAACTCAGCAGGCTCAGAACCCCAAATCTATATTTAATTTAAAGCATTGCACCATCACTCAAATCTTTCAGCAGCCTCACTACAGTCTAAAGAACAAGAGCAGAGGGACCTGTTTACATGGAGCACTTTTACATGCTCCAAGGGACTGCAGAATTTTAAACAGTTTTAAACAAATTATATCAAGATATAAAGGAAATGAAACTTTTTTTTTGTGTAAAAATTTTCCAGTGCTTGTCAGATTTTTGCCTACATTAAATTCAGTCAGTTTTCAGGTGTTCTCAGCAAGAGATCATATTGCAAGACAAGATAAAATATTCCAAAAGCAGATTTTTGCTGCAAAATAACATGAATCTCAGAAAACTTACTTTTTATCAGAACTAATCCAATTATTAGAAAATATAATATATTCAATACAGCCATTGCTATGACACTGAAAGCTTCGTAAAAATTCACAGTGGTTTAGAGCATTAAATAGAATAAAATAAATAATCAACACACATTTGAGGGCCCAGTGCTTTCAGATGCAGAAACCAAAGTTGTACAAAGATAACTAGCTGAAGGGAAAAAAAAAAAAAACCCGAGTGCCCATTTAAGCATACACAGGTAGTCTTAAAACATGTCTGGCTTGTAAAAGGGAATGAGCCCTCAGCTTCTATTAAGAGCAGCCAGGGTGGAATCCACTTGCTGTTTTGCAAAAGCAGCCCTGATGCAAATGGAGAGTTGCTAATGTGGTGTGCACAGTGTCAAAGAGCAGCAAACCTTCCCGCTGTAACCATGGTGGTAGCATGCATCAGCGCAGCACTACTGCAGTGGTTTTCCATCCTTGTCAGCCTGCTGGTGTAAAAGTCTCTAACTAAATTTAGGGGTCTCTCCAGGGAAAGGGAGCAGAGATAGAAGAGAGTTTAGAAAACTAGACATGTTTTATCGATGTTTATCTGTTACTATCCAAATTTTCCCAACATGCCACGAGGTTTACTGGGGAATCTGTACTTTGTTTGAAAATGTAGGAATTTTTTTGCATTCAGCCTACCTTATCATCTCCCTTTGCCAGCCTAGAATTGCTGCCCCTGTCCCTAACTGGGCTGTTCCAGGCATGAAGTTTGATCAAAGCCTGTCAGAAAAGTTGTCTGCAGATACTACTCACTGTGAAGCGTGTTTCCTCCTCAATGGCTCAGTAATTTGTAGGACCTTGGGCACGAGGATGTTCTGCTTTGCAGGCACATGCAGTTAATGAGCCCATCCAGCTTTTCTCCATCTAGGATCAGAGTGAGCCCAAATTTGCAGCCCCGAGCCCCAGGTCCCTCAGACAGGAGGAGAAGGCAGTGTTTTGGGAGAGGGTATCCAGAGGTTTCAGCACTAGGCAGTCTCCAGCCTTCAGGAAAATGCAGAGAGGGAAGGAGAGCAGACTGAAGTTAGCTTCAGCCCTGGAAAAAGGGGACAGGCTTGTAATAGTTTTCTTCCTCTTACCAGAAACATTTGTCCAGCATCTGTGTTTCTTTCAACCCTGTTGTGCTTCTCAGCAGACAGGGTAATTTGACCCAGAGGATTTTGGCTATCTAAGCTATGCTTAATCATTTGGCCCCATTACATCACTACAAAACAGTTCAAAATAGAGGGCTCCTTTTAATAGATTTCTTGCTTCAGTTAACAAAAATTATTCAAACTTCAGTTTTAGCTGAGCTTATTAAAGCAGGACTGTGTTTAAGTTATAGTAATTGTCAATAAAGTCCTTTATAGCAGATTTAACTCAGCATATTTTAGACCTTGCCAATTTGAGACAGTTTCCATAAAAGAAGGAGAACAGCAATGTTAAAGAGTGATAACTCAAAAATGGAAAAAAGGAATTATTTAGCATAAAAGGAATTATTTAGCATAGTAAAAGGAGGTATAACTAGGAGTAATGGGAGGAAATTAATAAAAAGAATATATCAGTAGGGGAAAAAGAAAAACCTGACTGTGAGTTAACCAATAGAAAAATCTCCCTGGAGAGCAAAGAGTAGCCCACTGCTAGCCAATTTAAAATAGCTGGCCAAAACATTACCAAATAAATAAACAGGCTGGAAATAATTTTGCAACCATACAGACAGAAGACTAGGTCACCATTCTCTTCCCTGCTTCTAAATTTTATGAAAGTGAACAAGTAAATTGAGGTTTCTGATTGACAAATCTGATGAAATTCAGCATTCTGGCTGCTGAGATGTAATTGCAGAGCTTTTATCTTTGCCAGCATCAGAAGTTGAGAAAAAAAAAAGAAAGGAAAAATGCTTGGTTTGTGTTTTGTGGTTTGGGTTTTTTTCCCCCTTTTAATTGAAATTAGTTTTGTAGGTCTGAGTTAATTATCTAGTAAAAATTTGCTCCTTGACTGACAACAAATATTGTACTAAAAATGCTTCATAACAAGAACTTAAATTGTAATTTTTAATAAATAATTTTTAACAGTGAAACAAAACAGAAGATCCAAAATGCTCTTACATAGATACCTCAAAATTATACCAAAATGTGATAATTTCTGAAAATTCAGAATCAAAATTAACATCCTTCTGAACTCTTTGTTTTGAAAGACATTATATAAAGCATTGTGTTTATTAAAGATAAGTAATTTAGGTAACAGAAATGTGTTTGTGGGGTTTAATATTACTTTACAATTTTTTTCAACATACTATATTTCAACAAAATAAACGAACAGTTAAGTCTAATAGCAAATTTGCAGGCATGAAACAAACTATCCCATACCAATTAGACAGCAATATCTGTTCAATAAAAAGGATTCAACTGTTCCCTTGGTGTTGGGCTTTTTTGGATAAGATAAAATTTTTGAGTTATTCAATGTCTGCAGTAAAATTTAGAAAATGTGTTAATTGAATGTGTGATTGAAATTAGAAAATGTAAATCCTCTGAACAGTTTCTGTATATTTATGACTATCATATGTTTTGACACAAAGATAAAATAATCAACAGACTTGGTTTTAGCATCATTGCATATGAAAACATTAGAACAGTTTTTTTAAAATATTGTTACAATGTCTGAACAGCTTATACTTCATTGAGATTTTAAAATATTTTTTCTTTATATTTAAAGTCCTACATTTACTCACAAATTTATAGCAACATGCCATAAACCCCTGCATCTAATTTTTTTAAGTCAGACCTTCTGACACAGATTATTTCAGTTTTATTTACAGTGAAAACAAGAATCACATCAGCAACTCTGACAGACTTGGACCAAACCAATGTTACTCTGCACAACTGTGATTTTGTAGGATTATACATGTTTCAGTTTACTTTTGCTGTTATTTGGACTTGCCATGAGCACATTATGAAATTAGTGGGGTTGGAATATATTTTTTCTTATTCTTATTATATAAGTTCAAGCGATTATACTAAAACTTGTGCTCATCATATAGTTGTCCCTTATTTTTAAGAACCAGAAGTTGTATTTCTTAATAAGCCAGAGAACTTTAAAAACAAATGATAACAGAACTCCTCTATAAACCAGAAATATTTATAGTACATTACACAAATATGGATGTTATTATTTAGCAGTCTTAGCTAGAATATTTAGCATGTAAAATTATGTCTAAGATTGTGATTAATAATGCTGAAAGATTAAGACATTGATATAAGGTGGGGTTAGGGTTATGACTTTTTTTATTAAAATCAAAGTATGGTGCACAGCAGTTTTGTTTAAATATGTAAAATAAATAAATGGATTTTTAGGTCTTCCTGGGTGTTATTTCATTTAGTATAGAACTTCAAAGTACTCTAATCATAGCCTGTAAATACACAGCTAAAATAAACAAATTACAAAGGAAAAAAATCCATCCAACTTTAAGTAAGGTCATGTAGTTTGAGATCAGTGTTCTTTTTGTTAGGTATAAAACAGAATTGTTTCCTAACCTGATGCTCTCTAGCAATGTTTCCAATTTTTAAGTTATAAATAAGAAACTGGAGTAACAAATAGTCATGTAGCAACAAAAAGCTTATGACTGTTTCATAAAAATATTTATATCCTTGACATTTTTACATTTAAAATCTCTATTCAAATATGTTTGAGCAATGTATTTTAGGGCAAAATAATTTAAAAATAAAAAAAATTGAGGTTAAAATTTAAGCACTCCTCAGAAACGATTCAGAGCAATGCTGTGTTTACCTCACGCTGTGACTCCCCGTTCACCCTGAGCGATTCAGGTGTGCAAAAGGTGTGGAGGGCGAGGTGGAAGTTGAAGGTACACTGGGATCATAGCACCTTTTCTGTCTCCAGCTGGCAGGATATGCTAACAGGGGTAGTATTCTCCTGCACATCCAAATAAACTTCAATAACCATTCACCCCTTCTGCTTATAGGTTACCAGTATGTCTGGAGATACGTTTGCAGATATTTTCATACAGATATACGTGTACACAGCCATCACATCCCCAAATTCAATAAGTTGCAAAAAAATTTCAGAGGAAGAAAGGTTGCTGTATAAGCAGAACAACCTACTTCCTTAAAAATATGTAGTATCAGTGCCTGTACTCTCTTAAGACATGCTTTAAATTCAATACTTTATCACTTCACTCACATCCACCTGGTAAACAGTGCAACAAGCCTCTGGAAGCTGATTGTTTAAAGTATTTGATTATTTTTCTAGTATTTAAAGTCTCACAACTTCAGAACTGAGTTAGCTTACAGTAAGAACATCATAAAATTCAGCAAGGAAATTTTAGATAATATTATATACATTTAATTTTAAATATCTATCTGGAGAGAGACAAAATTGTATCTTACAAATGCCGCCTATTTTAATAATATGATTTAACTATAACAGACTAATTTCAGAAAGAATGTATTCTGTAAGTTATCTTTCCTTCAGAATTTAAGGAAAAGCCAGTATTGTAATAGTCCTCCATAACTCTTCCTTTCACTTTATTTTCTTAATTTGGTTCTGCTCACTTCTCTTTGCTTCTTGTTTTCCGGCATTCTTTGTATTTTAACGCGTGCAGAAAACAAGAAAAGCATATTTAGAGCCATGCTTTCTAATTATTTTCATTTCTACAAATTAGACACTTGGGAAAAATCATATTATCACAAGTAACATCCCTCTGCAAAGTGACAAAACTCAAAAGCTGTTTCAGTAAGGTACTGTTTCAGCACCTTACCCCTGCCCAAGACGGTGAATAAGGGGATCTTTTACAAGACAGTTTAGTCACTCCATGCCATGCCAACTATTTGGAACAGAAAAACTGTGAGGCTAAAAAGCAAAGCCTTAGGACTTTATTTATTTTCTCCTTCTTAAGACCTGCTACTTATTAGCATTTTTTGATAGTACAGACTAGGTTTTACCCCAAAAAGCAAAAAGGAGTCACAAATGTTTGCCTCAGCTACAGTAGCTCTGTGCTGTGCAAAACAAGAATACACTCCAAATCTCATTTACCTATAGCTATTTAGTATCTTATCTGTAGATGTAAGAAAACATGATCTTCCCATTTGATTATGCCTTGGTTTAATCACATGTAAGTGAAGTCTTTATTGCTGATGCAGAATTTTGTAACCGAGTTTTTCCTTTTCTGTAGTACTATAAGATTCAGAAGGCAAGCCATGCACTCATTCTAACAAAACAGTATAACAGGGATGGAGGGGAGAAGCAATTTGGAGTCTATAGGAAGGTTACCATAAAATTTACATTTTCCATAAAATATAAGTAGCCACCATTTTGCTGAAATCCCAGAGCAGCAACGAAATGGTGGTACAGAAGAAAACTACCCTATCAGACACATTTCATCATTGCTTCTATCCATCACTATCTTCTTTCTCTAGCGTGATTATCATTTATTCTCCTTCTTACAAGCAAGATCCTACTTTTAAACTAAAAATTGATAAATATACCATAGTAAATAGATAAGGTGTAATTATCAAACTAAGACTACATACTGTACAAGTCCTCTCCCCCTCACCCCAGTTCAAACTGCAAAAAAGTACTGCGTAGTGTTTCTATCACACACTGATGAACACATCCCTTGGAACTGCTACTGTATGAAAGCTGTATCCTAGAGGTAGAACACATGGTATGGAATATGGCTGCTGCATTGGTCAGTATGTATTTTAATTATTATATGATGAGATATACATAAGTAACACTCAGAAGACCAAAATTGCTTAAATGAATTGGCTTTGATTGTAATGTACAATGTTGCATTTTGTGAAACATTTTTTATTTAAGTGAATATATGTATATTGGCATACTCGGTTTAGAAATTTATATTAAAGCGTCAATTTTGATAAGCAATGTCATCTTTTTTTTTTTTTT
>VXAX01003797.1:498810-513224 GCA_013399835.1 Leptocoma aspasia
TTTTTGCTATTGCATGCTTTTCAGGTGTGTAAAAGGTTGCCTATTTGTACATAACAAGGGAAAGAGTATTTGTATATTGGTGCAGGTCTATTCTGTGATCCTGTGCTATACATGCAAAAAGAATTCATAAAGTTTATCCTGTAATCTCTAAAGAAGCACTATGTGTTACAAGCTTTATTAACTAGGTCCTAAATTTATAAATTTGTTATAAACCAGGAAAGTATATTCTGTTATATATTTTCTAAAACTGTGCTTGGTGTTTATTACTATAAATATGTAATGAAGTTAAGATGGATCACATTTTCAAATACAGCATGTAGTAGGAAAATGTTCTTGTTTTTCAGACAAGAATACATTAGATTTCAATATGTTATAACTAATAAATCAGAGAACATAAAAATGTGGGTCTTTTAGGTGACAGTAGATACTGAATTTAATTTTTTTTAGAAGAACTTTTAGGAAAAATCCTTAATGATGTAAAATTTGTTTGCACAAATCTGCAATTATGTACAAGTAAAACAAATGTCCTGTTCCTTCCTAAGTACTCCCATTCTTTTCCAATACAAAGCAGAGTATTTAGGTAACACTGCCACCTATTGCTTAAAGGTCATAGTGACTAAAACCTGGTCCAGTTTTTTTATCACTCATCATTGCTCGTTTTGACTACTGTGCTTTCATTATTTCTAACAACTGAATGAGACTTTCATGTTCTTTCATATAACAAATAATAAGCATTCCTGTAATCATAACTGGCTGTAATTTATTTGGAATCAATGAACACTTAAAAGACTTTCAATATTGATAAAATTAAGTTTCAAAAAATACTAAAAAAATCAATTTCAAATACAAAATCCATCCACAAAAGGAAACAAAAAGAAGATTCTTCATGTTATAGCATGGCCAACATTGCAAAATCCAATTTATTTGTTAAATATAAGTTTTCTGATAGGATCCAAAATAACAAAATACTTGTTAACATTTTGCAAGTGGATAAGCAAATACTCAAATTGTAAACATACATCTGTAGGTCTTTTAAGGACACAGCTTTAGAAGCATGAAAATAAGTCAGTATAAGATCAGACCTAATTCTTTTCAGAAACTAATTCTGTTTTCAGGACAATGATCAAAAAACCACTAATTCCACATCTAAACAAGAATCATGGGATAAGAATAACCTTTGTCAGCTTGGAAAAAGACAAGAGAGAGAAAGAAAATTATTTCTACTTCTTTAAAGGAAAAAGCGAGAAAAAAATATTTTTTATACTAAGGAAAGTCGTATGAATCAATCGGGAAGATAACTTAACACCAGCTATATAAACTATATAATAAAAGTACTGTCTAGGTTAATTTACAGCAATATAGAAAGATTACTTAGTTTGGAAGAAAATTTATTGTTGAAAGGCTCTTTTTTATCCTCAGTGTATTACTCAGTCTGCATGTATAAAATAAGTTGACTTTAATTCTTCACTACAGAGAAGTAGTTGTATATTGTATAAAATCCCTTATATTCTCTTCTGTTATTAGAAGAAAATGTACAAATCCATTGTTCTTGTGCCCAAAATTGTTCAGTTACTGTGCAGAATGCTGACATTTGTCCTACATTAAAATATCTCACTAAGAGTCCAGTTCATTTCTAAGATTTGTGAAATTTTAAGACAAATGGATTCACTCTTGAAGAGTAAAAATAGAATATATTTTGAAAAATAAAAGTGGTTTTGTTTTAGTTTTGCTTAGTTAATTAGTTAGTTTGCTTGTTTTTTCGCTTGTTTTGAGGCAGAGGGGCTCTGCTTGGCTTTTTCTGTGGTTTGTTTGGTTGTTTTTTTCACCTATATGCAGGTATTCTTAATCTCAAATATTTAAAAAGTCCGTGGTAGCAGAAAGAGTATTTATACAAACAGAGGCAATCTATATGAAGGTTAAATTCCTTATAAACAATTTTTTTTTTCCTGTAATCATAACTACATACTTTCAGAACTCAGAAACAACATAAAACAAGACTTGCTCTTGCAGTTAGGGATTCCTAATATTTTCCTCAGTCTTGTGGCCTTACCCCATGACATTTTTAACCATTTCTCTCCTGCTAGAAGGTTGCTTCTCCAAACATTCAGCTCTCACAACCAAGCAGTGTCCAGAGCTAATGTCAGAAAGGGAACGACTGAAGACAAATAAATCTCAACACCCTATTTTTATCTTTCCTGTTCTTTCTCTTATTTCTACACTTTCAACTCTAATAACAATACACGATTCTCGCACTGGTGAAAAAAACCTGAACTTTGTTTTCTCTTTTTTATTTCTTTAAATAAAATGAATAGTCAAGACTTAGAAATGTTATGTATTAAAGGAAAAATTTGGATTTTTTCAGATTTCATTAAATGTTTATGTACCTAAAACAATTTGATACCAGAGTATTCAACCTTAAATTCACTCAACTTAGTACAGTAGAATGAATTATTAATGACCTAATTGCTAAACATTGATTTGTAATGTAATTACTTGTTTAATGCACCATTTTATGGAAATATCAGACCAAAATCTAAAAGTGTGGTGCTTTTAATAAATTTTCTTAGATGGAATACACCACTTGTATATATTCACATACAAAAATATGTCCTTGTTTTCTCCTTTAACAAACTTTCGTTCGGAAACTGTAATATGTTACCTAAACAAATGTTTTGTGGCATCAAAAGTTTGAGGTATATTTTTCTCCACCTCTTTTACTGCCTAAATTCTGATATAACTAGACATAAATTTTATAATAGAAAAAATATTAATTAACTTAAAAGAATATTCCAAATGTGTAAATAGAACAAGCAAAAAAAGGAATATATTAAATTAAGTGTATGAAACCTAGAACAGGTATGAAATAAAATGCAATGTCTAAGATCCATAAGCTACAGAAGGCATTAATGAATAATTTGTTAATTTTATCTCCAAAATAAAATTCACACTTGCACTAAATCAATTATTTTTTATAGATAGTCTAAAAATCAGTATAATTTTTATCTATCCTATATAGAAAGATTAACAGGCAGATGCATGCATACTGAAGTGCTTGTGGAAATGCTAGTGTGCTTTGCTTCTTAACATTTGTGTGCTAAAATACACTTAGTTCAGGCAAGATGCAACTTAATGCAAGGAATAAATAGAGGTTAGGTGAAAAAAAGTATCTTCTTTAGTTATCTGCTCTAATCAGCTAGACACCTCATGTCAGAATGCACGTAAAAATGCAGAGATGCTTATACTTCCACTGCTAACATTATCATTACTTTTATACTTTGGCTTTACTAGATCATTGCTTTAAATGAGCATCACAGAACCAATGGAGCTTTAGTCTCTGTATTGCATTTTCTTCATAATCATTTCCAATTTATTTTTTTTTCTTGCGTGTCATCATTTTAATATAAATCTTTCTTTTTCTTTTCAATAAAATGAAATGATTAAGTAATCCTGCTTTTTGCATGATTAAAGATGACGGATAAGCTTGGGTGGATAAAAATCAAGGCTCCTAACAGAATCTGTGCACCTCGCATGTCAGAATCCTTCCAGCTTGTTCAGTGCTAATGACAGAAAAAATTAGCATGTCTGTGAGTTGCCTAAAAAGGATAACAAGCTACCTTTAAGGACCTAACCATATCTCCACACTAAATTTTAAACAGTTGTTTTCCATAATTTTCTGCAATAAGCCCTGATTAATTGTTTTGAAACAGATTAATAGAGAAATCTTTATTTAGAGCAATAATAAATGTTCATTAAATCTATCCGTGACTACTCCTGGGCTGTTTAATCACCACCTTTTTATAGCCAGATATAACACATTTAGAAAACAAAATCCAAGAGATACAATATGCTGAATGTAGTACAAATCTGATAAAAAACAATGGCACATTTAAATTAGCCAGTCAGATGTGACTCAGTTTTAAATAGCAGGAAAAAAAACTCCCAACTACTGATTTTTGCTAGTGTCTTTTTCCTTTCAAGAGCCCTATGCAATATGTGCTCAGCCTTTTCTGACTGAGACAAGAAAACTAGGAAGGGGATATTACAATACAGCACATACATACTGCCATCGCCTCTAGACATATGACCCAAAATGATGCTAAGAAGTCTTTCTCTGACCTCCTGCTAACCAGCCTCTTGTGATTAATTCAGCATGTCCTTGAAAGTATCTGCTAGAGACCCTTGTTTTTTTAATTTAAGAGTTTCTGAAGCCCACCTATAGTTTCACTGATGTATTTTTATTTATTTATTCTTTTTTTTTGTTGTTTTATCAGAGGTAAAGCATTAATCTATGAACAGAGGTCTGCAGTAACAGAAAAACACCACCTGCCTAAGCATTCGCCAAATAGGACCATAAATACCACAACATTTCCTGACCTAAGTTTCGTAGACATCTGTATCATAGTAACACTGCATTTCCCTCCTTTGACAGATGAAATTACTATTCTTTGATTTCCATCCCCCCCCTCACCCTCTTTTTTCTGATTATGTTCTGGATGGCAAAATTTGGGCCACAAAATGCTAATTTCTAACCTAACACCATGACAGCAATCACAGCCATCACAAGGATGGAATAAAGAGAGCAATCTAACATCCAGGGATATGAATTTCTGATCAGTGGCTGGCAGACTGCCGTGAAAGCTTACAGTAATCCCATTGGACAGCTAGGGTTGATGAAGCCTGGGAACAGGCAGCCACAATGTAGGTAGTTCACAATTGCAAGCATTTGTCCATAATTTAAAGCTATATGAGAAGTGGAGAGTATTCATCTGAACAACAAGCTGTAATTTAACTAGAGTAACATTTACACAGTTTTTAACCCATTAAGTCCACCTCTTCTTACGCTGACATTCCCTCTGTTTAATGCCTATTGTAAACAAAACTCCTGTACACTAAATGAACATGTATTTCCAGCATTTGCAAAGCTCAGAATAATTTACTAAGATTAACTCTTATTGTATATTTGGCAGAAAATAAAGCATTTATTCTTATATCCAAAGTCCAGACCATGGAAAACCTTACTGAAGTGAGTGGTTCCCCTGAAGCCAAGGGGGCCAGGCCCGGCACCCCAGCTTACACTGAGCAAAATCTAGTTTATAGATTGATCACACGATTAAGGTTCTTTTCAAAGTGATAATGCCTCAATCATCCAGTGATGTTCCCACCAGAAGAAAATTAGCCCCTGACAAAGTAAGGAGGCTCTGCAAATTGTAGATACTAATGCAGGCTTTGAGCTCTGCAGGACGAAGGGGTTTCTCTATCAGGCTTTAAAACTGTAGCCTGAAATGTAAAGCGTTGTCTCGTGCTTGAAAGCCCCTAAATGCATCTTTCTACGCGACCAAAGCATGTTCCTCCTCCGTCTCCTGAATTCAGCCATCATTAATTGTCATTTTTCTATTTTGTCACAAAGCCTTTGCAGCGCGCGTAGCGCTGCTGCCAGGATTTACAAGGCCCAGACACGACGCCGAAGCTGCTCCCGGTGAAGACTTGTCTACGCAGTCACGGTAGCATGGTGACAACTAATGACACATAAAAGTGGGCAGGTGAAACTGCCACTGCCATACACAAAATGCAGCACAGCCACAAGCAAAGATTATCAGAGAAATGATACAAATATGCGAGAGATGCACTTGCAAATGTTTTCTGATTTCCTTCCAAACCTGCACAGTAAAAAAAAAGAAGATATTCACAGCCCCAAGGCC
This sequence comes from Leptocoma aspasia, assembly GCA_013399835.1. NCBI lineage: Eukaryota > Metazoa > Chordata > Aves > Passeriformes > Nectariniidae > Leptocoma > Leptocoma aspasia. Next base: position 504,510 of record VXAX01003797.1, read on the forward strand.
CCCAGCAGACAGAGAAGGAGGAAAGCTGGACCACCCTGTGGGCACAGAATTGTGTGAATGACTGAAATGGGGCAAGTTCCCAGAAACATTTTACATGTGTAGGTTACTATTATTATCATTATGTGCATACACTATGTGTATGCACAAAAATAGTAAATGCACAAACGCTAACAAATGCCAAGCGCAGCTGAAAACATTAACACACAAACAGCAACAAGCACAGGATCTGTGAATAAGCTCAAAGAAAAACTTGTGTTCTTTGTTTGTTTGTAAAAGAGAGAGGCTGCTTCAAGTTTAGTGTAATATGAGGATGGGTCAGTTCCATGTGCCTCCCAGCACTAAGAGGAAAACATCATTACAATGATGTGGGTGTTGTGGAGTGACGGCTTTACTCTTAGACACAGAACTCACTTTTTTTCAGAGTTTCATCTGTTTTGGATATTTTACTGATTTGTGAGCTGGTTCTGAAAGGAAAAAGGGGAGGAGAAGTGGGGAAATAACTACTGTAACCACCTGCAAATATTTATCACCAAAATACAATAACTGCAGAGTAAGATAGGTTTTGTTCTTTTCTTTGTTCTTTCTTTTGTTCTTCCCTCAGTCATTCCTCCTGCTCACCTCCTCCTTCCTCCTTTCCTACTAGTTTCTTTTCCATAGCCCCTTTGGTGCAATTTCCTTCCAAATTAATTTTTCACTCACATTTGTAAATATTGAATCTACCTCCATCAGTTCCCTTTTCTTGCAATCTTTAAATACATTCCCACCTTTATTATTTTGATTTTTCTTGTTTTATTATTTCTTTTCTTTTTTTAAGCTCTTCACAATGGTCTTTGTGACCTTTTCTTTCGCCATTCTTTCATGATCATCTCCATTTCGTGTTTCTGGGAGACAGTTTATCCAGTTTTTGGTTTTTTTCAGCACAACTCAATTAAATATATTTACAGTGGCTTCCTGATCTGAAGTTGAGTCTTCTTGGTTTGTTAAGAGGAGAACTTAACTGCAGTGCAAGTATATTAGCCATGATAGTGCAGGGTGGGAGGAAGAAGGAGATGGATGCCAATAGCAGCTCATGCCAGAGAGCAGAGGATTCACTCCATACCTTCCCCTGTTTAGGAGCAGGGAGAGACTCCCTCTCTTAAAGGGTGCCATTTGGGTGTACATAGGACTATGAAAATTCTTGTGGTCCTTACTGAGCCCCTCAAGCTACATTCAGAATAATAATGCATCAGTTTACATTAGAAGCATCCACATCTGTTTGCACAAATCCCTCACTATGCATGTAAGTATCACTAACTGGTCCTGAAAAATTTTACAATTTAGAGGTGCTTACCAGAAACCCTTTAGCCAGAACAGGTAATGCAGAACTCTGAAGAAGGCAGCTAGAGTCTACCTCTGTTCAGCTATTTTGTGATTCTTATACTGAAGAGATCTCCAGGGACAAAGAAGAGGAGGTCTTAACAGTAAATTGTATTTATAACTATTTTCCTATATTCCTCATTACTTCTAAAAATCACTTTTACATGTGATTGTCCAACAGGGACAATCAAATGCATTTTCAGGGATGTGCCTCAAAAAGCATGAGCCATCGGAAGGAAATGATTGAAGTAGTGCTGGATAAATACCTTAATCAGAACAACAGCACCCATTTCAGAGAATCTAGCAATGACTGTGCATGGTCTCCTGCAGAACGTGATCAAAGACTTGAAAACTACCAGCAACAGACTTGTACACAGCCTCACATTTGCTTCTTCCCCTCAAATGCACAACATAGCAACAAAGTCAAGCTTTGGAGAGGCAGCGTAGGCAGGAGGGAAAGGGATCACTATAGATATTAGGTCCAAGACTGGACTAAGTGTGGACACAAAGTATGGTTCAGCGGTTTCTTTTTATTTTATCCAAGCTGCTTAGCAATGTCTGAAAAGCATTTCCATTTCATGTTGTCTGGATAATATTTTAGATCTCCCAAGGTGCAGTTTGCCTGCCTTGGGGCGTGGTTTCACAAGTCCTTTACCAATCCCATTGTGACTGGAGAATGTATCTATGAGCTGTTTAACGAGAAAAGAAATAGATTATTTTTAGACAGCTTTCACTTCCACAATGTAACTACAACTAGATCCTGAAGTAGCTTGGTTATCACCAAATAGCACATGCAATTTATCACAAAAAATGTCTGTGTATGAATATGTGATGACAGTGAATATTTAACAATTCCAAGAATAACAAATATGCACATACAGGCACACATATATGCCTAAAAATCTGAATGCCATCATACCAAAAAAGCCTGTTATAATACAAGCTAGGAATCCCAAAGCTGTTTCTAAGAACCAACATATCATCCCTGGTAGCAATCCAAAGGAGCCACTGGCACAGAAGACTCAGATATGTTTCTGCAAGGACACAAGCAAAAAAAGGGGAAAGCAGATAAAGCCTCAGACACTTCAGCAGCAATATCCAGCAGTAATCTCTATTTTCTTTGAAACTTTCTGTAAGTCTTAAAATCTTAGTTCACTCTTTGTTAAATGGGGAAGATAATATCCCACTCCATTCCTTACTGCTAAGTTGTCAGCCAAGATTCATTCACACTTGTGTAATGTGGTGATGGAATAAATATAAATGTTTAGATAAATACATACAGAAGAGACAACTAGACACAGATGTAAAATGTCATCCCCCAAAACAACCTGCATTGGGGCTAGCTTTGGGAATTACCAAGTGGGGACAAGTGGGGTTGAACAGCTGTTTGAACCCAACCCAAATCACAGGGGTTGCCATTGGCAACCACTGTAACATACGTCTGCTATTAACCTTCCAAATGCCTACAAATCTGAGGAAAGTGTACACTTCTATGTCCACACTTGTCCATCAATTACACAAAACCCTAATATGAAAAGCAAGTTTTGATGCAATACTTTTCCATTTTTCACCAGAGATTTTATTTCTATTGTTTCCAGCTCTAAAGAATTCTGCAAAAGTGCATATGCAGTGTCAGAAATTAATAAAGCCATTTCAGAAACAACAGTTTTTTGCCATATTTTGGGTTCTATCACTCCACTAAAGGCAAATTTTCCACATGTTAACAGCCAGCTGCTTCTTCAAAACACTCCCGTGAAAGAGAGAAAGTAAAAACGAAACAAAGGTAGCTTGCCTCAGATTATACAACCTTTTTGCTGGCTTGATGGCAGATCAATTAATTGGGAAAAGAAAAAAAAGAAAGTATAAAGTCAATTTAATAGCACTCCCTTTGATTATGGTTTCAGATTGTCATGCAATGTCCGGGCACATAATGAAATGTTCATTTTGTCTATTTTATTGGAGGAACCACTACCACAATATTTTCTATCTTTTACAACTTCCATTTTCAGTGGTGAGTTTGTACTTTGCTTCCAATTATTTTAAGCCTGACAAGATTTCTAGCAAGCCTTACTAAAAAGCAGAAATGCAGGAACTTAAGAATTGCGAGCCCTGTCAACGCAATTCCCAGGCACTTTCAGTGGATGCAGTTAACTGAAATGAACAATATACACTAAGTCATGCCCACAGTGACTTCCAACATATATTTCTAAGTCTAAAATGATCAATTTCCCTAAATACACATTTTAACCTCTTTTCCATATAGGAAACTTAATTCTTTTTCATGGTTGTTTGGTCTGCAATTCAAATGTCACAGCTGCAGATCTTTTTGTCAAAGGCTTAATTCTTTAATAAACACAGAATAAATAGAAATTTGAATTATTAAATAAATGTGTATAAGGATACATGACTGTATGTGTTCTTATGATGTATATATGCATAATATATATTAAAATATAAAGAAAAAAATAATCATCATATCCACAGTATCAACCCAATTTTTATGACTTCCCCCACTGCTTTTAAATGCTTCTTATTGTGTAAGGGCCCTTGAAGAGCAGTAGATATATATTTTTTAAGAAGTTGGTTAAATCAATAGTACCCTTTGCATTACTTGTATTTCTTTTAAAATGATACCTGACTTAGGAATTCCCATAATCATTCAACACAAATTTAGGCACCCAAAAGTAACACCCTCACATGTTCAAAAAGCCCTGCAAACCAAAAATATCACTAGGAGAAAGAGAGACAGAGATCAGGAAACAAGAGATTTAAACTCATCTTAGGAACTGAACGTTTCACAGCACAGCACAAAATTTATTGAAGCCCCTGCTACACCCAAAACTTTAAATCCTTGTGCAGCGTGTTCGTGTTATAGTCCTTCAAACTGCGGTCAGCAAATCTACATAGAAAATTCTGTTATGAACTGCACTAATATGCAACATCCAACAAACTTGCCACCTGTTTTCTCCTTCTGTGCCATTTCTCTGACATCTGGGAAAGTAACACAAGGCTAATAATATTAGCAGAATCTGTTGCATAATTATGCAGTTATCACCCACGTTAGGAAAACACATTTTGTTCCTATTCTAGGTCAAGTCATTATGAAAATTTGTACGCTTGACTAGCAGAATAATTTGTAGAATGTTGTTTGCCCTGACATTTTGCTATCATAGTACCTCTAAAAGCCTGTTAAACTTCACAATTAAGTTTCAGCTCCTGGGTGCCATTGGACAGGTCATGAGAAGCAGACAAGTGAGTGGTGAGTCTGTATTTCAACCCTGGCAAAGGAAGCATTCCCAAAGCTGTTGTCTCCTTGGTAGGTGTTCAAATGACCTTTCAACAGGGGATTGGCACAAAGTAATGGTCAGTAACTGTGGTTTGCTGTAGGGAAGCTTTCCACTCTGTCACCAGTTTCTGGTTTCTGGAGCTGAGAGACCCTTAAATGTAATTTTCAGAAAGTGGGACAAAATCAGGAATAGGATGTAAATATCTTTTGTCCAGTATGTTAAATCTGTGTGAGAGATTCCACATCTCTACTTTACAGCTGAGACCAACATGGATACCCTTGTTTGTACTTTAAATAAGCACCATGAAAATGCACGTGGTTTTACACTATTAAGTGGTATCTAGAATGTTATTGTACATTATTATAAACAAAATACAGGAATGTCACAGATGACTAAATTCCTATCAGTTATGAACTTAATTTTTACACACATTTAATACTTATCTCATTTCAGACTTTTCTATACTGAGAAATTTTCTTTTAAAGAAAAATGGTTTATACAGTTCACTTCCTGCCATAATCAAGGTCTTTCTAACCTGATATCTGAAGGTTATGCTTCAGTGAATAATTCAGTAGGTTAGTGAAACTGTGGCAGCAAAGAAAGTGCTAATCTTAGATGGAAGCTGTGCGGGATATTAAGAAACAATTGCAAAAAGTGACATATTTAATAGAGAAAGATTACTCTGTGCTACATCTATTTAATTTGAATTGAATAAATTTTGCCAGTATTTTATGAGATGCAGTCTGCAAATTATGTGAAACTTCATAGTGTCACTGAAGTCTGGAGGAAAGAATAAAGGATTTTTTCTCCCTCAACCATTTTATGAGTATTGTGATTTTTGAGGACTTCTCACTCTTTCAAAAGAAATTTCAAAGGAACTGAAGAATCATTCACTGCAGGACTTTATTAATTTGAATTAAGGAAGAAGAAAGGGTAGTAAAAGGTGATAGTACTGAAAGATAAATAACAGGAGGCAATAGAAGGATCTGGTGTAATAAGACTTCTTGAAATAACTGAATTCCTTCTGGACTGTGACTGAGTGAGGCTGTATATGTTCTCAGTCTTTCAGGGAAAATTTAGTTGATCTAGCTGAGACAAGTCTGAAAGTATGAGTAAATGCAAGTGTGAAAAATGATAGGGGGCAGTTTTTTACCCTTAATCACTAAACAGATCCTTAATGCAACGGCAGACCTGACAAAAACAATTTAAGTATATGTTCATATGATTCCCTGTATGGGTCAGTGGAACAGGAATATGATGCTACTACTAAAAATATTAAATTCATCCTATGTCATTTTAGAGGTAAAAAATTATCTTAAAAAACCTGTTATTTTTGAGTCTTTCACACAAACATATATACTTTTTTCTTTTATATTACTGGTTTTGTTCAATTATTTATGAGACTATTAACAAGTTATACAAGGTGTATCTCCTTGAAATATTCTTTGAAAAAAAATTAAGTAATTTGCAATATCTGGTGAAAAGTAAACAAAGCCTTAATTAAATAGCAAACCTTTTGAAAAGGGGGGAATATATTTCTTCATACCATGAAACAATTTGAGAGAGCAAAAAGATTTAATGTGATGTTAAAAAAAAAAAAAAAAGAGACCTTGCCCAAAATTTTAATTAGAAATCTGCTTTCCAGGAATTTTTTCTTTCAAACTTGCACTATTTTATTTTTAAGTAGATGGTAGATAAACATTAAATATCTCTTTGGAAAATAGATTGGGAAAATGCCAACTTCAGAAACTAACTATACACTTTGAAGTTAAGTTTTGCAAGCTATTGGTTCTGAATGTGGATGGTTTCATAGTTTCTGTTTCACTGTAAGGTCACATTATTAAAAACTGAGAGGAGACAATAAGTCCTTCCCCTACACTCTTCCCTCTAAGTGCAAGAATGGTAAAACCATTGGAAGTCCATACTGCAGGCAAAATTGTTCTCTCTGATCCACATGGTGGATCCAGTATTCCTAATGGGAATTCTCTGCTGTGTGAATAAAGACACAAATTTCTTAAGTGTAATTTCTACTTTGCCCATCCATAATCCCCTTTGTCTGCTCCCAATAGATTGAAAGGACAAAAACACAGATCTACTGTGCACTTCAGAGAAAAAAAATTCTCTTGTATGCATGATTAACCTTATACTGAACAATTCATAAACGAGCAGGAGTGAAAATAGGATATGGAGCATTTTACCTGTGCTGTAGGTTACCAGATCAAGTCTAGTGTGGGTCACTGGTAACCTAAAGATATTACAGACTAATGGACAGTCTGTGACCCACATGAAACGAGCTGGAATTACTCAAATTCATGGAAATACATTTCTGTACTGCAAAAAAAACCCACAAAGCTCACTCAGGGCAAGCAACCTTGCTGGTAATATTAGCAGCAAACAGCAACTGCAGAGATCGGAGGATCTTTTCACTTCAAATGGTGGTCATATGAGAAAGCTGCAGCAAGAAAGCAGTTGAAGTGTAGGAAAGACAGAGACAGAGACAGAGAGGGGATGCTGTGTTTGTCTATGTATCGTCTGATATGTGTACAAAGAGAAGACTTCAGTCTCAAGGCCCGTCAGTTCAGCACCTTTCACGAGTACAAAATGTCATGTACTACATACTGATGAAATAAAAGACAAAGGTGTCAAAGGAACCATTACACTATATTCCAGCAATGATCAGAGGATCAACAGACTCCCTTCTAGATTGACACTATGTTAAACTATGCCAGCGTATTTGGCCTGAACCCCTCCTTCCCTGCTCCAGTTTTACACCATGGGGGGAACTTAATTTACCCCATTAGCCTCACACTTTGTCAAGCAGAAGAGAAATAAAATACTCATGTATTTCCCTTCTAGATAATCTTTTTGTTATTTTTCAATAGATAATATGTCTGCATACATTCACATACATTAGAAAGCTTACTATTTCTTTTATTACCAAAAATAAAGGGTGCGTGTGTACTCACCATGTGGATTCAGTGAGTAATCACAGTAGGCAGAATAACATCTTGCACCAAGAGGGTTGCTTATAGCTGGGAAAGCAATGTGTGAAAATACCACTGTTTCAAGTTCACTTCATCCTGTATATTTGCCTGCAAATTGTATTTCTTTCATCAAAATACCCTTCTGTAAAGAAGGGTATCTTCAAAATACCGCTCTGTAAGTAAGTCTGTAAGATAATTATGGAAGCATACTGCATCTCAGCTAATGTGGATTGTGATGGTCTCATGATATCAGAATGCATTATCCTCTGCTCTATTCCACCCACGCCAGAAGATACATGTTGAGAATTCTCTGAGAGACCAAACATATGAAAGATGTTCCTATGAGTAATTGTGACCTGAAATGTCAGAAGTGACTTGACATGACTTTCCCAACTGATATGCCAATTAAAACTTCTGGTTTGATTACTTAATTTGGATAATCAGCATGAAGGATAGGACTTCTCTGGTTTTGGCTTTTATAACCATAACTGCTGCAGCAGCAGCGTCCAGTTGTTGATTTAGGTTACCAGATCCAGTCAAAAATAGATTAAATAGCCCTAAAATGTTTAGATACTTGCTTTCCTCACAAATGTTTTACTAGTTTGCAAGCCTTCAACAGCTTTGATTATGCAATGAATGCAAGCTAATTGCCTACAGGTCTCCCTGCATTATACCACTTACATAAATACAGGTACTAGTCTTCAAAGAGTAGCGGGTTAGCTTTTACAGGACCTAAAGTGAAATAATATGTAGCTTACTCTTTCCCAGATGCACCTTGTTCCTGGCAGGAGGTTTCCCCGATCCACTCCAGAAGCATGGCTATAATGCACAGCTATAATGATGGTCGACTGCTGTGTGGAGCCTCCTGCTGCTGAGCAGCACGTGTTCCTGGTGGAATGGCATCCTCCCACCATCACAAGGGGTTTCTACTTTGGCTTATGTCTTAAGAAAGGCAGTCTAAAAGATTGTTCCTTTTTAATTACATTAGGTAATGCAAACCTTGTAACAACCATTATTTGGACAGATGCCATTCCTAGGGCTTTGTAGCTCAAATGGCAGCCTGAAAACAAGAGGGAGGGAGGGAGGGA